>JALLOS010000030.1:0-21601 GCA_036939435.1 Stephanodiscus minutulus
TGTGTTTCTAAGGTGCCAATACTCGGAAAATCGCAAATTCACCGATAAAGAGATAGTCACCCCCTTTTTATTCATAATTTTTTTGTATCGTTGATGATTGATATTATTTATTAATTCTTACTAATAGATGGGAGCAGAGTAAACTACCATCCCTTCCTTTAGGACCAACGACTGTTTGTAGGAGGAGGGCCACCGCTGTCACGGCCCCCATCGCGACTGTCAAATCTTCCGCCGCCGCCACCCCCGCCGCCGTCGCTATCCCTCCCGCCTCTATCCCTGCCGCCATCACGGCCAACTCCTCCTCCATCCCTGTTGCCATCGTAGCGACCTCCTCCGTACCCGCCGCCGCGATCGGAGGAGGGACCTGCGCCGCCCCAACGAGAGGGCCCGCCTCCGCCCCCTCCAGCGTCTCCTCGGCGGGAGGGCGGGACGTATTTTCCAGACGTTCCACCGCCACCCGAAGACGACGAACCTCCTCCTCCTGCTCCTGCCTCCGCGTCTAATCCTCTGCTGCTGCCACCACCGACGGGCTGAGACCTCTCATTCCGCTCCCGCGCATCTCTTTCCCTCTGCTCCTCCATCCTCAACCGCTCCTTTCTCTCCAACTCCTCCTGTCTGACTCGCCTCTCCTCCTCCTTCCTTTGCCGTTCCTCCTCGGCCCTACGTTCCGCTTCTTTCGTCTCGGCCGCGAGACGCTCCTCCTCGACCCTGCCCATCTCATCCTCCTTCCGCGATCGCGCCCTGTCGAGCTTGCCCTTCTCGGCCTCTAACTCGGCGCGTTCGTCCTCCTGTTCACAAGCCTTGATGTGCAATTTCTTGCGACCGGACATGATCATGGATTCGAATGAAGAGGCGTAATCGAAGACGGAACATTCCCCCAATGCAGCCTTTTCCTTCACGTCGGTCTCCCATTGATCCTTCGCCTTACTAGCCTGCTCGACAACCTCCTCCTCGTAACGACGCTTATCCTCCTTGACGCGCATCTCGAATCCCTCCTTGATGCGCGCCAGCTCCTCAATGCGAACCGCTCGGCAGATGTAATCAAGCGACCGCGCAGTCTCCCTCACCTTACGCTCGGCCTCCTCGCGCTTCTTGTTCGCCTTCTCGGCGTGCTCCTTCGCCAGCGCCGCGGTGTCCACAGTCCTCAGCTCCTCGGCTGTCATGTTCTCCACGGACCTACCCATGGCAGTGAGGTACCGCTTCTTCTCCATCGCGTCCAGCTCCTCCTGGATGCGCTGGAGCTTCTCCCTCTCCCTCATCTTCTGCTCGCGATCGAGTCGGCGGTCCTCCTCGGCCTTGCGCGCGACCTCCTCGGCCCTCTTGGCGGCCTCCTCCTGACGCAGACGATCCTGCACGAGGCGCTCGGCCTCCTCCTTCCGATTCTCGATCACGACGCGACGCTCGAGCGTAGCCAGGTGCTCGTGCTCGAGGCCCGACCGGACGTCGGCGTAGACCGGGACGCGCGCCGACGTCGTCGATGCGACGTCGGGTGGACGGATGACGTCGCACGCGGCCGCGAGGTTCCTGGCGAGGGCGCAGAGCTGCCCGCGCATGCCGTCGCCCTCGAGGTCGGCATCGCCGAAGCGAATGCACCCCATCCTGTGGTCGATGCGTACGCTCAGCGCGCGGGATCTCGTCGAGAGCACGATCGACTTCTCCATCTGCTCGAAGCTCACGCCAAGACCGGAGGTGAGGCTCTTGACATGATCGAGGGAGATGGTGTGGTACGCCGATGACAGGTTCGAGATGAGCTTGAGGATGAGGACGTTCGTGATCGGTGCGACGTACTTGGCGAGGGCGTGCTGATCCTCCTCGGCGGCGGGGGGGGCGACGACCCCCCCCGCCCCGCCCTTCTCCGCCCCGCCCTCCCCCTCGCCGGCGGCGGCCGTCTCCTTCTTCGTCATCCCCGTCTCGGCGCGGAGCGCGTCCAGCAAGGACCGCGCGCGCTCGACCATGTCCAGGGGGTCGGTGGTGTCCTCGAGGACCACGTACAGCTCCCGGAGGTACTCCGGCACGTCCTCCATGACGTCGCGCGCGCGTATCTCGGCGAGTATCGCCTCGCGGCTGGGCTCGGTGGTGTGGAACCCGAGGAGGGTGGCGAGGCGCGCCGTCTTCTCCTTGGCGATGTCGTCCTCGACGGTGGACTGGATGGCGTCCCTCCCGCCCTTGCCGCCGGCCGGGCCGCCGGCGCGATCCCCCTTCGCCCCCCCCGCGGACGTCGAGGGGATGCACAGCGCCGCCAGGAGGACGGCGCTCGCCTGCGTCCTCCTGGTCTCGGGGCTCATCCCGCGATTGTACTCCCTGCATAGCGAGTAGTACTTGTACCACGCGAAGGCGTGGAATAGGTGGTTCTCGCTGACCCAGAAGAGGTTCGTCAGTTTCTCGTAGTACGCCGCGAGGATCTTCGCCTTGGGGGGGGGGATGGACACGCCCGGGATCTTCCTGCGCGCGCGAGAGATCTGGAGGATGTTGTATATGTCCTCGACGGTGCGGAAACCCTCGGTGAAGAGGCGCAGGGTCGACGACGTCTCGAGCTGCGCGAAACGGGTCTGCAGGTGGAGCTCGATGGACTCTGCGGTCCAACCCTCCCATCCGCGCACCTGCGCACGCGGTGTGGCGTTCGACGACGGACGGCGGTTGCGATTTTTCGGCCGGTCGGAACATACACAATTATTGAGGGGACGGGGGACGGGGGGGGTGAGAAAACGACATGTGCGATTCGCCCGAAAAAGTCGAACGAATATTATATTGCGCCCCCTCCGGTCATGGCACATCGCCCTCCTCCGCCAGCCAAGGGTAGGGTCAAAGCGCGCGTGGGGGGGGGGGGGGGAAGAAGAGGTAGGCGACTCACCTTGTTGTTCTTGCCGCCGTCCTCGAACTTCGCGGCGTTCACGCCCCCGTACCTCGCCAGATTCCCCAGGTGCATCCTCATCATGTCGCACAGCCTCCGGAATTCGACCCTCCTCTTGTACTCGCCGCAGAACCTCAGCGCCGACACCGCGCATCCGTGGTACAGCCTCTCGAGCTTCGAGTTCGACTTGAGTATGTCGAGGACGGCGCGGTACACCTCCCACAGGAACTTGAGCGCCGGGAAGAGCATCGCCGTCTCGCGCTGCGCGCGCTGGGGGTCCGCCGACATGGTCGACAGGAGTATCGATTGGGGGAGATTGCCGTCGTACAGTTCGACGTCGTCGTCGTCGTCGACGACCACTTCCCCCCCCACCGTCGCCGCGGCGGACGACGATGCCGCCGCGGGGGGTTGTTGGGGAGGACCGCGGGGCGGCGACGCGGCGTCCCCGGCGTCGACCGCGTCCCTGGCGTCGCGACACTTCTTCTCGGCCTTTTCGACCAGGTGGCGTATCACCCCCTCCAGGCTGCCGGGGGCCTGGCTCTGGCTCAGATTGCGGTACTGGTGCAATCCGTCCTTCGCCTCCCGCGCCCTGTTGAGGTCGAGGCACAGGTCGAGGTAGAAGACTATCATCTTCTCGTACGTGATCGACCACGTCTTGTGACGGCGGGAGGACAGTGCCTCGTGCAGCAGGGACAGCGCCGCGCCCGGTTGGGAGATGGCCGATAGCTCCTGCGCGCGGCGGAGGGCATTCTCGGGCTTGTTGAGGAAGGAGTTGTACGACGACATGATTATATTTGATTGACCTTTGATTGATATATCGATCACTCTCTCTCCTCTATCTCTATCCCTATCTCTTTGCCCCGTCGGGTGCTATTGACGATATACGCCGTGAAATGGTGGTGGGAGGTTGTTGGCCGATCGAGGAGCGGCAGGGCATAGGGAGGAGGATGGAGCGAGGTGATTGAGGGGGAGCGAGAGGAGGTGCTAGGTGAGCTGAGAGTGTGTGGCCGGTAAGTAAGTATCCCGCATTGTTGGAAATGGCGCCAAAAGCAACGGGGGACAGACGAAAATGGGTTGTGATTACACATTAGAGTACAATATGTTGTATTGTACCATACTGATTACGTGACATTATTATTATTTGTTCAGAAGAGACAACAACCGAAGCACTGAAACCATCCGCTGCTTCAGCTCCTCCTCCATCCCCCCGCTACGCTCTCCCGTTCTCCGCTCTCCGCCTCCTCTGCCGTTGCTTATCTCTCCGGATTAAAAGAGAAGACACACGCATATATTTTGTAGGCAGGCGATAATAACAATGCCATTCTCGACCTCGCTCCCCCCCGCGAGGCGATCCGTGCCTCACAACGTCGCGCCCACCACGCATTCGTTGAGGGATTGGGACGATTCCTCCGCGAATGCGCCATCATCGACCCTACCGTTGTTGAGATCATCCAACGACAACAACGATCATCATCATCGCACCGACTACTTCTGCGTCGATAACACGACTAATAACCTTTACGGAGCCGTCGACGACGACGACGACGACGACGAACGTCCGTCGAAGAAGAACGACGACGAACGTCCGTCGAAGAAGAACGACTGCGAACCATCGCCGGATTGTTATCAGGCCGCCGACATCGTCTCGCCGCTCGACGACGCAACGACGCGCCGGCAGCATTCCGTCCGATCGATTCGAAGACCCCTCCTTCTCGATCAATGGCAATGCGTCGAGCACGCCGCCACGCAAATTCCGGCGGTTTTCTTGGTCGCGCTTTTCCACTTGATGATCGGAATACCGTTCGGCGTCTCGTACTTTCCGATCGGTTGGAGGTCGTCGTCGTCTTCGTCTTCCTCTTCGCTGACACCGGAATCGTCGGGGGGGGGGGGGGGGGGGGCGGTGCCAAGTCGGATAGCGAGGAGTTCGTCTTTGACGGAAACTTCCCCCTGGAGGGAAAAGAAGCCCTGGGCATTCGCATGTTCCTCTTGTCTACGATCGTGGGCCAATTGGTGCTGACGTACTCATCCAATTTTCACAACTGCATCGCTCTTCAGATGGTGGAGAACGTTCCATTCACGAACGCGCTGACGAGAATAGTCGTGGAAATACAAGGATACGGAAAGGAGGCGTTGTCGACTCTGTTCTTCTTATTCGGACTTGCGTCCGTCATGGTTGGGTGCGTCTTCTACATTCTCGGGAGGATGGAACTGGGACGGATACTGTACTTTTTCCCCGCGCATGTCTTGGTCGGGTGCATAGGTGGTATCGGGATATTCATCGCGAAGACGGGTCTCGAAGTCACCGCCAATAGTAGTTTCTCGTTGGATGTGAATGGATGGACGACTTTCTCGCAGAAGTTTAATCTGTTGGCGTTGGTATTTGGATTCGAGGCCGGTCTGCGTCTGTTAACTCGCTGGACGAAGGATGGGGCGGGGAAGTCCAAGTTTCCGCTGCTCTCCCCGATATACTTTTGTATGATAACGCCGGTGTTTTACTGCTCCTTCGGTGTCCTGCGATGGTACTGGGGCATGACTCTGGATGAGGAATACTTCTTCCCGCCGCTAGCAAAGTGTGGAGAAAGCGATTCTGGCAACTGTGGCCGTGGTGCTGCGTCCAGCTTTTGGGATGATAGCGTATGGGACGTCTTTCATGCCATCGATCCGACGACCATATCATGGGCCGCGGTTGTTAGATCAATCCCAACAATGATCGCGCTGATAATGTTTTCTCTCATTCACGTACCAATAAACATTCCCGCCTTCGCTGTATCATCGAATGCTGAAGTCGACATGAACGTGGAATTAATGGCCCACGGATATTCCAATGGCCTCGTTGGAATTTTAGGAGGCAAGTGCACACGACAAATTCTCAGCTTGCTTGCATTGGAATTGCTCAAAAATGATCGATTAATTTTGCTCTGCTTTTTCACAACACAGGCCTGCAAAACTACATGGCTTACACGCAATCGATTATGTATTCTAAATCTGGAGGAAGTGGGAAATCATCATCACTCGCTGTGGCATTTTTCACAACGGTGTTGTTCTTTATTGGTCCTGGCATAGCATCATTTATGCCCCGTTGTATGGCTGGTACATTGCTGCTCCATTGTGGCATTGATCTCTTCGTGGAGGGAATATACGATTCTTTTGGCAAATATGATTGTGAGTGAACAGCATGTACCTACTTATGTATTCAGTTCTCTTTATATTCTCTTGATTTATTCACCGTGGATAGACCTCGAGTACACTGGAATATGGGCGATTGCGTTAGTCATGACACTATTTGGCATGGAAGCTGCGTTAGTTGCCGGAGCCGTGTCTGCACTCTTAACATACGCTATTCAATCTGCTTCGTACCCTAAGCCAATCAGGTAAGGACGTCATACCTTGGCATTTGTCTTATGGCATTCTCGCGAATGATGACCCTCTCATCCCTGTGATAACCATTGCAGAGGCTCCATGACAGCTTCGACATTGCGAAGTAGTGAGTGGGATAGGAGCCCTTCCGCTTTTGAGATATTAGATAGCGAAGAAATGGGTCGTCTCAGAATCAGTGTTGTCCAATTTCAAGGACATCTATTCTTTGGGTAAGGACAACTAGATGCCTCATGTTGCCTTGGTTTCACTGGTCTCATGACTTCGCACTTTAATAATATTTCCGTAGAAACGTTTCCTTGTTTAGTGATGGTCTGAAAGAGTTGATCAAAAGCAAACCCGCTGGCGAGAAACCGTACATTGTAAGAAAAATTTGTATACGCATTGATTTTAGCATTATTTAGTCACAGCTGATGCTCATTCTCCAACGTTTCTTTTTTATGCAAACGCGTGCTTTTTCGACACCATGATCAGATCATCATAGATTTCACTCTGGTCTTGGGCATTGATAGTTCGGCAGCACAGGCAATAATAAAACTTCGGAACCACCTTTTGAGTCACGGAATAATGTTAACTATATTCGTCCCTGGCTCTTCTGAAGGCTTTCCCTGCGAGATCAACTTGACTAAAGAGTTGAATTCACAGCCCGTTTATGATAAGGAAACAAATGGCTTCGATTCCAATGACCAGCGACTGCTAGCAAGATTGACCGGCAGTCGTGTATGTGATGATTTGGATACAGCCTTGGTGTGCGCTGAGGTGAGTATCACCACGTGTTGATCGTTCATAGTTACTTAATCACAGCGAACTAACATGCTAACTTCTTAAAACGGTCACGTCTACTCTCTTGCTCAGGATTGCCTCATTGCGATGGTCAACCCTAGCCTACTTTACGACAGTATCAGACAATCCTTCCATGGGACTGAGACTTTGCACATAAAAAGCCTCGACGATGAACGAATGCACGTGGTTGATTTCTTGATGCGCAGACTTCCTGGAGAAGAGAGAGAATTAGTAGAGAGATTCTTTTCGTATTTTACTCGCGAAGTCTTTCAGAAAGGAGACATTATCTGGAGACAAGGAGATAAGAGCGATAGTGCTAAGGTGTTAGTTTCGGGTGATTTGATATCATCGCTCGAGAATGAAGCTGGTACAACTGAATCAATATCTGTCGGAAGCGTCATTGGAGAGTCGGGTCTAGTTGACAATCAAAACAGAAACAGCACAGTTCAGGCGGTGACCAAATCAGTTCTGTATAACTTGAGCCGCGAGTCATGGGAATTATTGAAAGACAATGATCCAAGATGTGCTCATTTGCTTTATCGCATCGTTGTTCGATACCTGATGTTGCGCGTTCAGCATTGCAGTAATCGAATTTTCGAGACGCGATGCCTGCCAATATAGTGTGAACTTTCTGCTCCTCAAGGTGTTTGTCATTAAGTTATGGCAAGGAATGAACTCTTTCATCGGAACATGTTCATCTCAGTCATCATTGCAGAATGGCAGAGAGTCGATTTTGTCCTTCCTCAGTGTCCGCCTTATCCTACGAAGAAGGAGAAATGATTGATGATGTGGGCAACCTTCTGTGCGATGCCGACGTCCACGTGAATTCGATGTCGTCCGGCGAGTCAACGATCGGCGGCGGAGGCCGTCACGTTCTTCTTCTTCCCACCGGCGTACCCATCTCCTTCTTTGTTCGACAACGAGGGCAGTGACCTGTTGTCGAGACGAAGGACGGCGTGGTCATGCCTGTTACGATGTTGTCGTTTTGGCGGTGGTGTACAAAGTGATCCGGAGCGCAAGCTTCGTTGCTAAGTTAATTATTTACTAGTGATGTATGTTATCAATTGCATGGGTCGAAACTCCTTCAATAGAAGGTGACTGCTTCTTCAATGCTCTCTACTTTTTGAATAGCCCATAAGCAGTATAACATATGTATTGCGCTGTCTGTGTCTGTTTGCGCTGTCACTCTCAGAAGTAACAATAGGGTAGAACTAACCACACCTATAGATCAGTCAGATCCTGCATTCAACTGTAAATCAGAATCTTGTCTCGTTTACCCCTCCTCGAAGAGGGCTGCACTCTGTCTGGCAAGTCAAAGACAATGCGCAAATTCTCGAGTTTGACTGCCACAGGCTGCAAGCTTTTATCCATGAAGTGCACCATGGCTCGAAACCACTGTCTTTCGCAAATGAAGGTCAGCAGAATGAGTTTTGGTTCAATAAAAAGCTTGGTTTTGGCGTTATAGAAGTGTTTCACCTCCCCCAATTCACCATTGAGGTGAGGCGAACTTTGCAATCCATGGCAAACGACAGGCCAGCCTAGTTTTGGAATGACTTGATCCCAAGGAAATCTATATTCAACCTCCTCGACTACTTCCCTTGGATTTTTCACGGGGCCCATGATAATGAAAACGTCTTCGTCCTCATCATATCGCAGAAGCTGGAACTCTTTAAAAGATGGTTTGTTCATCTTCATCTTCATCCACATCCTCATCATTTCGCAGAAGCTGGAACTCTTTAAAGGACGGCTTGTTAATACCACAGCGAAGCGTTCCTTACATCTGCTTGTAATTTCATCAGCTCGCTTCGTATATTCATGATCCGGACCAAGTACTTGGCGACTAGTTGCGCTTATCTTCGTTGCGAAGCGCTGAGCTTCGACATGGCATCTATCATTCAACAGATTTTCTGCATGCGATATTCCTGAAAATATCGTACGATCGTCATTTTCGCCGAACTGTTGGATGTTGTACTCATACATGTCTTTCTGAGATTTTGAGATGCGAACTGCGGAATGTGACCGTTCATCCGGCTTGTTCAACCTGTCTCTGGCTAAGGCCAAATTTTCTGTCACCAAGTTTAGTATGGATTGGTGCTCCCCAATCATTTTGAAGATAACTCGTGCTCTCTCCCAATGCTTGACTGCACTCTCCCAGCTTTCTCTGGTGTGATCAAGGTTGTACATCAATCCGAGTCTCTCGTATGCATACGCCTCCCAACCCATACACACTTTGTAAAGCTGATATTCTTGGCTCGCGGCGGGCATGTGTGCCCACCTGGCAAGGATTGCCTTATTGTCTTTCCTTTCCTGTAGAGCCAAAGACAGAAACCTTTTCAGGAGATTCTCCGCATCAACGCGAAGAGCCGTGTTTGCTGTTGATAGTTCATCGTTGTCCCCTCCAGAACGAGACAGAGGGATACGCATGAAGTGGGTTCTTTCCATCAAAACGTCTGAAATCGATTCGATGTATACTCGAAGAGCATCCATAATTTCGACGATGTCGCGGCCTTGGGCCGTCTCCGCAAACGCGAGAAACGCAGAAGATAAATCGATCCTGACCTGATTCTGGTATTGCGTGTTGCAGTTGGGACATATGTGCCACGCCCGCTCGCTGTCGTCCTTCGGACCTTTCGCCCCCATGCTTTTCATTTTGGCGTACTCCGTCAGGCAGGATAAATGCGCGTATCCCGCCGCGTCGCCACGGCAGGAGCAATCGCGAACCGGCGGCTTGCCCTCGTCATCAGGTTCTTCCTCTAGACAAATCCAGCATGACGCGGATGTCATTGTTGCGCCTTTCTGCCCTTGGCCCACCAATCTCGTCATTGGTATTAATGGGCGGGGAGTCACCCCGCACCTCGAAACTGATTGTCAGTATCATACGCACACGCCGCCCACGCCGGATTCGCCAGACATACAACATATCGTACCATACACAAACATAGGATAAAACCGACCATGGCCAATGAGTCGTCGTATTGCGTTGACAATGACGCCCTCGACGACGACGACGACGAATACATCGACGCCCGCGCCCGCCGCCTCCTGGGCTGGCGCGACGACGACGTCGAATGCCGCCGCGGCGACGGCGACGACGACGACGACGATGTCGGCATCGCGACGACGGATGCGACGACGATAACGACGACGTCGACGATGGTCCGACGCGCCATGGCCCTACTGTCGGGGGAGGAGGGCATCATCGATTTTTCTCCTCCGAACAACGATAATAACAGCAATAATCCGGTCGACGACGGCGGTGGCGGACGTCGCAGTATTCTCATCGCTCGGGACCCGACGTCGATCGTCGGGGGATACCATCGGCTCGTCGCACGGTGTCTCCTGCTGGACACCGAAGACGGCACCATGACGAAATTGGCGTGCGAGGTCCTGAAGCGCGCGAACGACTCGCTCTCGTCGGCCATGCGCGCCGCCGCCGCCGGCGCGATGCCTTCGTCGTCTTCGTCTTCGCCGGGGGCCTCCGCCTCCGCCGCCGCGTCGACGACGATTGCGATCGACGTCGCACTCCGTCACCTCCGCTACATCCTGCGCGACGTCCATCCCCGCATCGCGTCGAACTGCCGACTGCTCGGGCCGACGTACCGGGGGTTCAGCGAGGTGGCCGAGATCCTCGTAGTCGCGTCGCATCATCATTCGTATTCGTCGGCGTTGTATTCGTCGTCGTCGTGGTCGTCGGGGGCCGGGGGGGGGGACGATGATGCGGCGCGAGGGCGGGGGGATCGGATCGCTTCGACCCTCGAGCGGGCGTCGGCGCTCCTGCTCGGTCTGCTGGACAACGTCCTCGATTCGGCGGAGACGACGCTGCTCCGCGGCATCGGCTTCGGCGGCGGCGGGACCGCGAACGGCGGCGGCGCGAACGGCGGCGGCGGCGATGGAGGATGCGACGACTGCTGCCGGCGCGGGGAGGCGAGGACGTGGTCGAGGCTGACCGTCTTCATCCTCGCGAGGGCGACGTCGTTGTCGTCGATGGCCGCGCGCGCGCGTCGTCGTCGTCACGGGGGGAGGTCTTCGTCGAATTCGTCGTCGTCGTCGTCGTCGTCATTCGGGACGGAGGCACGTGACGACGGAGGAGCGCCCTCCCGGGGGAAGAAGGAGGAGGAGGACGCGGCGATCGTCCTCGGCCCCCTCGTGCGGCGGCTAGCGAGAGTCATGTCCGTCTCCCTCCTTGCCGAGTCGATCTCCTCTCCTCCCGGGGACGAGGAGGCGGTTGATGATGCCGCCGTCATCATCGACGACGGAGGGAGGAGGAGGGGCGGCGGCTTAGGTGGGGAAGGGGTCCGGGTCGAACTCTCCGACATGGCGAGGGAGCTGCGACTCAAGACGGAAATGCACCTTACGATGGTTCTCGGGTTCGGGCTTGGTAGCGGCTCGGAGTCGAGGGGTGGGGGCGACGCGATCGCCTCCCCAGCCGTCGCAGTATGCCGGGTGTTGGAATGCCTCGCCGACCCGCCGCCGCCGTCGCGCGACGATGACGTCCCGCCGTACGACGCCCTCGGGAGGCTCCTGCTCGCGAAGCACGCGATGGAGAGAACTCTCGTTTCAGATTCGGCGGCGATTGTCCTCCCCGATCCGAGGATCGTCGTCGACCTCCTCGAGTCGGTGATATTCGTCGACGTTCCGAGGTGCCACCGCCTCGTGCGATGTTCGTCGTCCCCTCCTTCGTCCTCCTCCTCCTCGGTGGTGACGGTGCGCGACCACCTCCGGCGTCGTGCGGTGGAGACACTTTCGGATCTGGCACGCGTCCTCGAGAGCGCCTCGCACTCTCTCTGCCTTTCGGGGGAGAGCGACGACGATGTTCGCTCGATGCGTCGATATCGGCGGCATCGATCCATCATCCGACAGCATCACCTGCTCGTTCGTTGGCTCGCGCCCGCCGGCTCGTCGTCCGTCCGTTGTCGCGATCGAGCCGAGTACAACCATCCGTTGACGAACGAAGTCATATTGCACATTCTTCAAAGGAGGGTAATGATATCGTGCTCGGTCGACGATGTTTATTCTCGAGAGGACGCCTCCCATCTGATATCGTTGCTTTCCGAGCTTCTGTTCCATCGTCAGACGGAGGTTTCCCACCGTAGGAATATCGCCACGCTGTTGATCCGCCTTCTGTCCTCGTCCTCCGATGGGGCGCATGCCAACGAACGGGCTGATGCAAGGCGATTGACGAGGGAATCTCTGTGGGCATGTCTGAAACATTCCGGCGCCATCGACCCGACGCGACGAAAGAAGCGAAAAAGGAGTGATGCCACTCGATCGTCGTTGCTGCCTCCGGACGACGTCCGTACCATATGCTCGGTACTGGAATCTCTGGCGAATGCGGGAAGTATCGACGGTGACGCATCCGGCGGAATGAGACACTTTTGGCAGGACGTCCTGAGTAACATTCTCCTCCGTGTCCGAGGAGGGGGCAGAGAAGTCGACAGAGTCGCGTTCGTCCTGTCACTATCGATCGGGGCCGCGAGGGCATCGTCGACGCTCGCCGCCTTTTTCATCGCGTTCGACTCCGATGGCATACTTTCCTGTGGTAATACCTCGCCAGATTCCTTCGTGGGAAGCTTCCTCAATTTCGTCGCCGCACAACGTATCAACGGCAGGATCAAAACTGACGATTCCGCTCGACGACGCGTGATACTGCAATCCGTCTGCATCGGCCTGATTGTTGCCCTGTCGGGATGCGTCGGACGCGATATGCCGGAAACCCAAATTCGTCGCATCGCCGAGGTTCTCAACGACTCGGCCGAATCCGCTTCCGCCGATGCGTCGGTCCACGCGATTGGCCTTCGGCATATCACGGTTAACGCGGCATCTAGCTTGGGCGATTTGATTCGATCGGACTTTGGCGAACGATCCCTGAAGGTTTGTCTCGTCTCCCGCTTACGGTCGTTTCCCGCCATGATTTTTCGTCAACGCCAACGCATCACTGTAGCTCAATCGCCATTCTACTCCATTGCGCAGCCATTGGCCGAGACCATAAACCGCACTCTCGAGGAATCGAGTTGGTACTACATCGCGCCCGGCATATCGAGCTTGGAGTGTCTGTTCCAGACGCTGCCAAATCACCTGAAGAAGGGGATAGTGAACGCGATGCCCGCGCTCGGGAGTAAATACTCCGTGACGCGTAAACTGTTCACGTCGAGGTTGAAAAAGGAGACTTACAGCGTCGCTTCGGAGGAAACGATCGATCCAACGACGCTCGACGCGTCCTACGCGATACCGCAAGAGTGTCGCTTTTTGCTAAGTTGCTGTAACGGTCGCGCAACGAAAGGCTCATTGACATTCTTAGATTATAAGAGTATCTTGTTGCAGTCCGGTTCCAAGGTGTTTGTGCATCGTGATAAAGATGGAAAGGTATTAGCAGTGGTCGTCGTCCCGATTGATGGACATCTGAGCTCGCCATCGGAGATATTGTCGGCGATGGCCAAATCTGAGTATGAGTCGCATTCAGTGAACTCCAACTGTGAAATGAGGCTCTAATGCCAGCGCGATGTGTGCAGTAGCTCGTGTATGGACTAGACATCGCGTTCCAGGGAAGAATGGTGTGCTTTGCATCCAAAATCTAATAATTATACAATATAATACTGCATCACGCCTACTCTCTAATGGCCAGACTTTCACACGCTCCACCAAACACCGTCACTTCGAGCTGGCGTGCGAGCCTAACGCGGTGTCTCACTGGAGACAAACCAACCAAACCACCGCGGCGATCGACGTCGCCAACATCATCTTAAAAATCTTCTTATTCCGTTTCTTCTTCGACGATGAGCCGTATCCGCCGTAGCCTCCTCCGTAGCCTCCGCCGCCGCCGCCCCCGTAGCCGCCGCCGTAGGGCGACGATCCCTTGCCGTACCCACCGCCCATCGACGACATACCTCCCCCGGCGCCGTAGCCCCCGGCCGCGCCGCCGGCGGCAGAACCGTACCCCCCCATCAATCCGCCCCCCCCCCCGGCGGCGCCTCCCATCGCCGAGGTACCGTATCCGCCGCTCAACGAGCCCATGGTCGTCCTCGGGGCGTACCCGCCCGTCAACCCGCCGGTCGTGGTGCCCCCCGTCATCCCGCCGGCGGTGTAACCGCCGCCGCCGCCGCCGACGCCGTAACCTCGAGTCAGCGCGCTCCCGCCGCCCATCGTGGATCCGGCGGCCCCTCCGTACCCCCCGGAAAGCATGGTGGAACCGGCGGCCCCTCCCATCGTTGCGCCGCCGCCACCGCCTCCGCCGAAGCTTCCGCCGCTGATATCCACCTGGCTCATCAGGACGCCGTCGGCGTCCGCGTACGCCCACCATCCCGGCTGGAACTGCGTCGCGCCGATGCCCACGGCCAAACCCCGCTGCCCCGCCATCCCCCCGGCGGCCTTGACGGGACTCGTGCCGAGGGCCTTCACGCCGAGGTTGGTCCGCCGCAGCGCCGCCGCGTCGCGGACGTAGCCGTTCACTATCACCCCCCCCCAGCCGTTGCGGCTCGCGGACGCGGCCATGGCGCCGTCGAACGCGGATGCGCCGTCCGGCCGCGCGCCACCCCCGTCGATCACGAGGATCCTGTTCTGGCCGGGCTGGTTGAGCATCTGGGACACGAGGTCGGTCGTGCCGAACGCCTGGGCGGTCTCGATCGGGCCGTGGAAGCTCGACTGCCCGCCGTAGTCGTCGAGGCGGACGGTGGGGTCGAGCGCGACGACGGTGCCGGGGTTGGAGTCGGCGAGTGCGGCGGTTCCCTTGCCGCTCCCGACCCCTCCCAGCGCCCCCCCCCCCACCATGGATCCCGCTCCTCCAATCGAGCCCATCCCCCCTCCCCCCATCGTCATGGAGGATGCCCCCCCGCCGAAGGACGAGGTCCCACCGCCGAAGGACGAGGTCCCCCCGCCGAATGACGATGCACCTCCGAGCGAGGACCTGTAAGTCCCCCCGCTCCCCGCCCCTCCCAATGACGACGACGTACCCCTCAATCCGGAAGCGTACGACGAGGTGCCGCCGCCGAACCCCCCCCCGCCGGCCCCATACCCGTCCTCGTCGTCTCCGCCGAAGCTGCTAGTACCGTACGAGCCGTAGCCGCCGCCGTACTTTCCGCCCCCCTTGCTATTCCTCCGGAATACTCGATCGAAGAATCCCCTCTTCTTCGTGGTCGTCGAGTACCCGCCGTATCCCCCCCCCCCGCCGTATCCGCCGTACGCCTTGACGTCGCGCCGGGAGTGCCGGAGCGTCGCGAATGCCATTACCGCCACGAGCAGCATAAGAGGCTTCTTGTAGCTCGCGGACGACATCGACGGAAGGCAGTCGGTGAAGTTCTCCCACAATATCTCGAGCTGTATGCGCACTCGCTCCGAGAGTGGGGCCTGGTACCCCATGATGATGAACTACGTTCCGGGGGCCTGCGCGCTGGCGGGGGGTGGTGTTTTCCCCTTGATCAAAAAGTAAATATATGGGTTCGTTTTTCTACGAGGACAAAACTATTTCTTTCCGAATGAGGGCAATGTCATGTCAGGGAGCGAAAGGAAGGATCGGAATGACGTCGAAAACAGGAGGACAAATAATGAGGGAGAAAAGAGGGGGGGGGGGGGGGGGGGTGGCGAAAACAACCGAGAGGAAAGATTCTTGATCACCGCCCTCTATCTCTGCAACAACACACAACAACACACGAATATGATTAAGAAATGCACCTCCCTCTCGACCATCGATTCGGACGGGGCACACGCGGGGCGTACGTAGGGCCGAGTGAATAGACTCGTTCGTGCCCGCCTCGAACTCCTTACCAACAACTCCGCGGAATAAATAATAATGCACGGGCGGCAGCAGAACGAAAAAGAGTTGTGTATGATCAATATCGTTCATCATCCATTTCGGGGGGTAGGAAACACTGCGACTTACCAATAATTGTCTCAGTCCAAATCTCCCCTTGTGCCGTGGAGATGATGATGATGATGTAGTAGTGACTGACGCCCCCCCCCTACCCCCCGAATCCGAACAAGAGGGACCTCCTTCTCAAGTTGTTCGGTAGAGAACAAAAGAGAAAAAATACCCTATCTACTTACACACTCAAAGTGCCAAACTTTGATATCCGAAACGGCACGAGGGAAATGGTTCGTCGGGATGGAGGAAAAGCAGGGCAGGCGATGGGAAGAGACGCCACGCACCACGGGCGATCGGTCGCGAAGTCGCCGGGACACGGGGAGGAGGCCTCGATTATCTGTCTCTCTCTCTATCGATTGATCGGAATCGCGGCGGCAGGGCGACGGACCCGACCACACCAACTACTCGGATTCTCCACCCCTTATATAATATATATTACCGATTCTCGCGGCGGGGGGATGTATCCTACCACCTCGGCCTCCGTCCTCCGGGACGATTATTTATATGCACGGAGCAGAGGAGGAGGAGGAAGGGGGGGGCGGCGGGGGGGGCAGCTTCCGAATGTGCCTTCCGGACGGCAATGTTATGTATGTGGCGAGGAGGGCCGGCGGGGAGGGCGCGTCAATAATATCGCAGGTCGATGAAATTTTCGGTCAACGAGCAAAGTAGATGAAGTATTTTTTTACGGTGGCTTCGTGTTTGGGGAGTGCGGGTCATTATTTTTGCCCGCGTCGGTCATTGTGTTACCGTAGATACGTAGATAGAGTAAGCTAAGTACTCACTCTTCTCCTTCCTTCATTTCCCATGCCACCATGGGATCCATGGGACACTGAGATCCAACCTTCACTGCCCAAACAACAACCGCAAATAAACGCGCTCGCTCCAATACATCACAACAACCACAAACAAATGAACCTAAATACATTTATCTAACTGTCCCCATCAATGAACCCTTCTCCACTACACACACCAACCTCCAAGAGACACTCTCAACCGCCAGTCTTCCTCCCAATCTACTCTCATCTTCACTCCGAGCATGGACAACTCATTCCGCTAATCACACCGACAAAAAGCTGGTCTTTGTCCAACTACACGATACATCATACACCAACCAAACCCTTCGTGCCATCCGAAATAAAAATACAATTCTCTATGCCACAACTATCTTATTAACTACCTCCTACAACCACAATTGACGATGTCGACTTATCTCCTCACTCCAGTGAGACCTTCCAATGCTTTTGTCGTATCACAAATTGTCCTTATCACTATGAATGTTGACTTCTTCTTGAATGACGAAACCGGACTTCTACAAGCCGAACTCCACGGAAACAACATCCACCAAGTAATNTATAACCTTTTCGCTCACCCCCTTAACAATTTTTGTTTTCAGAGGAGCTGGCACTTGCTCCTCCTCCTCCTCCACCGCCGCCTCATCATCGTCTTCATCGTCGATGTCTATTTCGTCTCCGCCACCACCGCCACCACCACCACCACCACTGCCACCAAAAGCAACGGCAGCAGCCTCGCGCAATCGCGTCGCCCTCCGTTCCACCTCGCCCAGGTCCGCCGCCTCCGCCGTTCGCTTCTTCCCCGAGACAAAGCCCCCAACCAACGGCTTCTTCTCCACGCTCACTCCCTCCCTTTCCGCTATCATCTCCAGCGCGGCGTCCTCCGTCATCGTGTCCAACTGGGGGACGCCCGCGCCCATTTCGGCGGCGTTGTAATTGACAGTCGAGAACGCCGCCTGGACGCTGCGCTTCACGCGCAGCATCTCGCGGAACGTCTCCTCGTTCCCGAAGGAAACCTCGAACTCGTGCCACGCCTTCCAGTAGTCCGGATCGCGACGGGGATCAGCGAGCTGCGAGCCGTATACCAGGACCGTCCGTGCGCGGTCCACCTCCCGCAGTCCCGTTTCCATCTTGGCGTATTCGAGGCATATGCGCGAGGCGGGTCCGTCCTCCAAGGCCGAGATGGCGGCCTCGTATATGGGCCGCGCGGACGTGACGCCGAGGTATTGTATCGCCTTCGCGATGTATAGGCGGTAGGCGGTGTACCTCTCGGAGGGCGGGACGGAGTTGCACATGCGTTCGTACACTCCCAGGGCACGTTTGGTGAGGCCGTGCGTTTCCTCGTAATCCCCGTACAGCAGGTAGAATTCCGGAGATTCCTCCGAGGGACAATCGTCGAGACATCGATCGAACAGCTCGCGCGCGCGCGGGGTCTTGGACCCGCCGTACCTCTCCAGGAAGTTCGTGAGGTAATTCTTCCAGAGCAACGTTGCCCCCGCGTGCGGGAAGGGGAATAATCCGAGCCCGCGCTCGTACGCGGCGAACGATTCCTCGAAGTACTTCTTGTCCCTCAAGAACGACGCGTAGTTCAACACGTGGGAGGGCGTCGCGACCTTCAACTCGAGCGCGCGGTCGTATGCATCCTTGGTGGTCTGGACGGTGCCCAGCGACTCCTCCAAATCGAATAGCAGGTTCCAAAGTCGCAGGCTCCTCGACAGTCCTCTGGCGGCCTTGGAGCCCCTGGTCCCGACCCTGCCGGACACGGCGCGACGCGCCAAGTTCAACGCCACGTCCCAATTCTCCCACCGCAATTCCAGCTCCACCCACGACGCGTGGCACTGCGCCAGGTCCTCGGCGTCCTGGAAGTCGTACTCGCCCTCGGCGCATATCCGCTCCAGGACCCCGCGCGCGGAATCGACGTCCCTCCGTCGATTCTCGTGCACATCCACCAAAGTCAGGACCAACGTGCACGGCGAGCCATTGACGGACTTGCGCGAGGACACCGCCTTTAACGACTCCTCAAGGGCGGACGCTGCCATATCTATCTCGTCCAAATCAAGGTATAGTTTCGAGCGCTTGATCCATTCGCCCACGTTGTGCGGATTCTGGCGGAGGAGGACGCGATTGAGTAGGAGGGGACGGCGCGAGGTCAGGTGCTCCGCGCGCGAGATGGCGAGGTCGACGTCCGCCGATGATCCCCCGGTATCGTCGTCGTTCGTCGGGGTGTTGATCGCGCCGTCCCCGAGGAGAATGTCCAAGTCCTCATCGTCATCCGCCGCCGATGCAGATTCCTTGATATTGCCATCCGTGGGCGCCTTTTGTTCGTCGTCGTCGTCCATGTCTTTCTCCTCCTCCTCCTCCTCCTCCATCAACTCCATAAGCGCCTCGATGACCCCCTCCTCGAACTTGACGTAGGCGTCGAAGACGAGACTGAAATCCCTAACGCGCGATATGGCGTCGAGGGCCTCCTCGTACACCGACCGCGCCAACTCGAAGTCGCCGGCGCGGACGTGGTACTCCGCCAATCGCGTCCACATCGTGCCCTCCATCTCGCCCAGGCCGTGATCGACGATCGTCGCCGTCGACGACGTCGACGACGCCTTCTTTCCCCCCGCGCGCGACGACGACGAGGGGCCCTCGTTGTCGTTCTCGTCGTCGTCGTCGTCCCCCCCCGCCGTGGCCGTCTTGTCGAACACCTCGAACCCCAGGGCGCCCCCCCCCCCCCCGCCTCCGACCCCGCCGGCCGTCCGCCCGGCGCCCCCGCCGCCGCCCCGCCCCCTCAGCACCGCCCTCACGATGCCGTCGAAGTCCACTCCCGCGACCCTCGCCTCGTTCGGGTGCGCCGTGCACACGTCCGCGAATCGGAGCCACAGCTCGTGGCGGGTGGTCCCGTTCGGGCTAAGGAACGATCCTCCGCCCCCCGTCGTCAACCCCCCCCCCCCCCCCCCCCCCCCCCCCCCCCCCCCCCCCCCCCCCGGGCTGCTCGTTGTTGAGCAGCTGCAGGAGGAGGGACGCCGCCTCGCCGTACCTGCCGTACCTCGTCATGCAAAGTGTCGCGAGGTCCTCGCGGTAGGTGGTGTCGAAGCACGCGTGACGGCGCAGTATTCGCATAGCCGTCTCGACCGGGATCGTGGACCAAGTAGACGACGACGACGCCGTTTGACGGTGTTCCCATCCCCTCCTCCGCCACGACGCGACCAATGGACTCTCGAAGCCGTACTTGACCTTGTGATACCCCCTGCGCCCGACGTTCGTCCACCCCCCCCCTCCCCCTCCGTCCCCCCCTCCCCCTCTCTTGCTGCCGGTTTCGCTGGGGAGTATGCCCGTGACCCAGAACAAGTAATCCTCCCACACCCTCTCGTGTTGCCCCGCCGGGAGGGAGACAAGAGCGCGATCGTATACCCTCCTCACGGTCGTCGGATTTCGATCCGGATCGTACGTCGCCACGAGCGCCGCGTACCGCAACCACACGGACGGCATCCGGTGCAGCCTCACTAGGGATCGCTCGTACGCCGACGCGGTCGCGCGGTAGCGCCGGTAGTGCGCGGACGGGGACCGGACGAGGCAGGCCGGGACGCGGCCATCGCCGCCGTCGTCGTCGGCGACGTCGACGTCGTCGTCGGCGCGGCGATCGTCCACCAGCCCCGACAGGAACGACAGGTGGTTCGTCCACAATTTGTAACTCCCCGGGAGCAGACTGACCGCCCTCTCCCCCACGGCGACGCGCGCTCTCGTCAGACTGCGATACTCCCGTCGGAGCGACGGTGCGTCGTGCGTGATGCCCGGCGCTTTCGCGCCCGAGATTCGGAAGGTCCGGCCGCCGGCCTCGAACGTCGTCGTCTTCGCCAGATGGCCCCCCCCCGTCCCGCCCCCCCTCCTCTTCCTCCTCCTCTTTCCGTCGTTTTCGTCGTTTTCGTTTTCGTTTTCGTTTTCGTCGGTCCTCGCCGCCCGCGAATGCGGCATCTTCCCCCCCGACATCGACTCGACGTGATCGGCCATGATCTCGAGGGAGTCGTCGACGCAATCCATGTACGCGATCCACGCCATCACGTCGTACGCTCCCGCCGCCGTTGCCCCCCCCCCTCCTCCCCCGCCGGACGACGACGGCGCGGCGCGTGCCGACAATCCCTCCTCGTGACGGAGGAGGTCGGGGTAGGGGGCGACCGTCGACAGGCAGGACGACACGATGGCGGGGAGCGGGGCGGGTGCGCCATCGTCGTCATCGTCGTCCGGTGGGGGAGGAGGAGGAGGAGGGGGAGGCGGGGGGAGGACGGAGGCTTCCACCATGATGGTTTTCGCGGGGGGGGGGGGGGGGGGGGGGCGCGGCGAGCGACCGACCGGGCCCGGCTTCTTGGTGTCACTCTCGGGTACTACGAGAGGCGGGGGGGGACGGCGCTTTCCCCTCCTTCTTTTTGCTCACTTCTCGCGGTAAGTGTGTATGATATATATTTAACTACCCAATAATGACAAATATAATATATGCATGAATGTTCGATGTATGGCTCCTCTTCGTGCGCCCCTTCCTCTCCTTCTCCTCTCCTCTCTCCGTCGTTCGATTTTTGTTGCAGTAAGAAGAGGGGCGTGGTACGTACATACCTACCATACGATGAGCTAAGCTCTCGCGGCTTCGGTTGGGGGGCGGGGGGGCCCGGGGAGTCTTCTGGCGGCGGACAGACTCTTCAGTCCCGGAAGTTTGAGATTTGTTCACCTTTTTGCCATATATTATCTGCTGGTGCCGACTAAAAAAGGGCGACAACACCATGTCGTCATGGTGACTAGGTACCACAAATATGCTAGAGTAGGTGTGAAATTACCGTAAAGGGAATCTGATCATAATAAAAATCTTCGGGCGCCACAAACTTGTGCCTACGCTACGCTCCGGCAAAGTGTGTCAAATTTGATGTTTCTCAATGTTTCTTTCAATTTTGCTACCGCTATCTCGAAATT
>JALLOS010000031.1:0-21552 GCA_036939435.1 Stephanodiscus minutulus
GTCAGCCGTTAAGCTTGGCTATCCTAATAGCCCTAGTGATAACCTCTCAACAGTAGTGTCATTAAACAGGAGAGAACGAATCGTGAGATCTTTCGATTTCTCGTAGTAAGGAGAAACCTTCCGCTCGCTTGTTTCTTACTCAGAGTAAGAAGGTACGTAGAGTATGGTACTTACATCGGAGTAAAAAAACCCACATCCAAGCCGCTTTGGGTGTGCCATACAATAGAAACAACACTGTGCAAGAATAATTGCTCGACGCAACGTCTGTCTCTGCTATCATCTACTCGTTGGAGATATTATTTGGGGTTAGGGTAGGCGGCTTCAAACATCAAAATGGTGCAGCGGCCAGGCTACTTCGCGCCGACTAATTCGCAAAGGGTGTCGATCGGCTCTGTACCCAACAGCAATAATACGCTAACTGCCTTTCGACAGGGGGATGTCGTCCAGGCGATGATGACTCAACTCCGCGAGAAGGAATCTGAGCTTACCAGACTTTCCAAGCATCGTCAGGCTCTTTTGGAACAGTACACAATCTCAGAACAAGCAAATTTACAGCTGCAGAACAAGATCTCCTCAAACAACGAGGTAATGGCTAAAAAGGACGCAAAGATCGCGATGCTCGAGGAGGGATCTTCGAAACATCTCGCCGATAATAATTCCAGGTTCAAGCGCGTCATCCAGGAGCGCGATGATGAACTCTCTCGACTCAAATCCATTGTGGAAGAATTTAAGGCAAGGATTGATGAATATGAGCACTCTCGGCAGCCCTCAAAGCTTGAAGAGGAAGTGACGAAAGTCAAGTGCGACCTTGCCATCGCCAGGGGCGAAATCCTCACATCCTACGATACCATTGAACAACTGGAAAAGAAAGTCAAGTCTAAGGAATGGATGATAAAGACCCTCAAGGAGGAGAATGATCAGCATCGCAGTAGAGAAACTGAATTGCTCTCACAAATCAACAAGTTGAGGGAGGGTATACAAACTTATGAAACTAAATTCACGGGGAGGGGTGTAGATGTGCCCATGCTACTCGCTAAATTGAGAGACTACGGCGCCCGCACCAAGGACTTAGAAGGCCAAGTGAGAAGGCTGACGAATAATAAGTTGAATGAACTGGTTGTGCGGTCAACTCTGGGTCCTCGTCGGGAAACCGAGGTTGGTAGGACACATCCCATGTCGCCACGCGAGCCCAACTCACCGCGAAGTCCCATATCGCCATGCAAGGAAAACTCTCCAAGCAGTCCCAACTTGCCGATAAAGCCCAACTCGCCACATAGTTGCAACTCGCATCGAAGTGGGGAAGACGTTGATGAAGTGTTGACCTCAAATACTTTCACCGTTGCCAACGAAAATACGTTCATCGATGCCACTGAAAATTCTTGCACTGTCGCCACCGAAAACACTTTCACTGTGGAATCATATTCTCTTGGGACCTATGAGACGGACGATCAAAGCTTTATTTCCAACGGTGGTGTGTTCGACCAGTTCATATCGGACGTCGAGGTTGGGATCGAAACTCTTAAAGTGGAAAGACTATGTTGCTCGCATAGGTCATCCAATGTAGGGACAACACCCCGTAGCAGGGCTTATCATCCCAGCCCTGGTAAGTAGCAACTGCTAACTTTTCCCTCCAGTAATTATACAGCATCAGGAGTTGCTCTTTGAAGTCAGTACCTGCCAGCGTCGTAGTAACCAAGCGTAGTGTAAAGTAAGTCGGGTTGTAGGCACAATAGTCTTTGCTGCGTCCTTTGTCTCCGAGCTTTTTTTGGGGGGGGGCGGTTGGGCCAAGCGACATAATTTTAAAACGCCCGGAGAGTGAAGATCCCTTCTATTTTTCACTCATCTTGTCTGCTCCCCCCACCGTTACCCTTCTTGTCCAACGCCCTCATTGCTCACGATCAAAATCGACAATGTCGAGCCTGACGGCACGCCATCGTTGGTGCGCCGAACGTATTCTCTTTTGCTTCGTGCACAACGACAAGGAGAATAATGAACGGTTTGACGAGTCGAAAGTTCAGTCTTTTCTCCGAAAGCCAAAAATACAGGAGAAGTTCGATGATCTGTTCGCTGGAGAGGGCCCCGCGGCCCTCTTTGTGCATTACCAACCACGACATGTGAACGAGCTTGATCCGCTAGACCCGACGGAATCGTGTGACGGCAAGCTGACGAAGAAGTCAGAGCTCTTTATCAGCAATGGCGATTCTACGCTGATGAATTCGAAATGCTGCTACTTTCTTCGACAGGGATACCAAGTGGATTCGTCAGTGGCCAGTGATACCTCATTACTCTACGGCGAATTCTTAGACTCGCCGCTTGAAACTATCAAGACTATGCTATCATCCACTTACGCTCCACTGTTTGCACAGTCATCAGAATGGGGCGAAACGAATGAGGAGCAGAAGGCCGATTTCAACGATGAAATGAATAAGTTCATGCGAAATCTCACGTCCGCCGTTGAGAGTATATCAGGAGGGCTGGAGCTGCGCGGTCTAACAAGCACGCCCATTGAATCGTTGAATTCGTCGAACAGCCAAAATGCCGCCCCAAATTCAGAGGTAATCGTCCATCTGGAAGAGCTTCTGGGAGAATGGTGTGGCCAAATTGAAAACTTCATCAAGACTCGTGAGAAGAGCACCCATCGTCAAGTGACATCGGCTGAAGATCTTGAGGGTCCCAAGGGCGAGATTGAGCACTGGCGCGCAAGGACCCAGCACCTATCATCAATTGTTGAACAATTGAAGCGCAAGGATTGCCGTTATGTCGTCGGCGTTCTTTCATCCTACACGAAAGGCACGAATGACCCGTCGAAATCAAAAACGATAGGATTGCTACGGAGGTGGAAGCAGATCGACATCGAAACCACAGAGGCTGTGAACGAAGCGAAGGATAATCTCAAATATCTCTCCACTCTGCAGCGTTTCATTGAGCCGCTCTACTCTGGAACGGTGCAGAGCATCATTGATACACTACCAGCATTGATCAACTCTATCAAGGTAAGTATGGCACTTGGTCTATCATTCAACACAGCGGATGCTTTACTTTCATGGGGAATTTCTAATACTTGATTCCAACCCTTTCTTTTTCTTTGCCACTGAACACAGATGATATATACCATTTCTCGATACTACAACACGGAGGAAAGGGTGACAACCATGCTAGCAAAGATCACAGATCAGATGATTATTCGGTGCACGGAGAACATCAGCGGTGGAAAAGGATGTGATTTATGGCAAGAAGATCCGAAACTATTTATTAAGAAGCTCGATGCCGGAATCAAGCTAAATGAGTCCTACCAAGAACAATTCCGCCTGATGAAGCGAAAGCTGGAAAATGCACTAAATGGAAAGCAGTACGATTTCAATGACATGCAAATATTTGGGAAGTTTGACCTCTTCTGTCGAAGGCTAATCAAACTAATTGATATGTTCTCCACAATCGATCAATTCACGATGCTTGCCGAGAACAAGTTGGAGGGGATGGAGCCACTGGTCGAAGTGTTTCTGCAAATCAAGCAGGAATTCCGGACTAAAAACCACGAGTTGCTCGATTATCATAACAACAAATATGATCGAGATTACGTCGAGTTCAACGTTCGGATCTCCGAACTGGAGACAAGCATGCAAGAGTTTATTGATCACTCTTTTGAGAACATTTCGTCCATCACCCATTCACTGGACCTGTTGCATAAATTCCAGAACATACTCCAGCGAGAATCACTCAGGGCGGATCTGGATTCAAAGCTAAACATCATCTTTCTCAATTACGGCCTGGAACTTGAGAAAACACAGCAACTTTACGAGAAGCTGAAGCAGGATCCTCCAATCTCTCGTAACATGCCTCCCGTGGCGGGCAACATCACGTGGTCGCGCCATCTGTTAAAGCGCATCGAAGAACCGATGAAGCAATTCGAAGCCAATCAAAATGTCTTGGCCGGTAAGGACGCGAAGAAGATCATCAAAATGTACAACAAAATCGCGAGGACTTTAGTTGCATTCGAGTTCACGTGGTACAAGGCTTGGGTGCAATCAATCGACAACGCAAAGACGGGGTTACAAGCGACACTCATCATTCGCCACCCCGATGATAACAAGCTCTACGTAAACTTCGACCGCGATATTTTTCAGCTCATCCGCGAATCAAAGTGCCTGGACAGAATGGGCATCGAGATACCAGAGAGCGCCAAGATTGCTCTCATGCAGGAGGAGAAATTCAAGACTTTCTACACGCAGCTGAACTGGGCCCTTTCCGAGTACGACCGAATCGTGGCCGAAGTCATACCCGTAACTGCAATGATCTTGAGACCTCACTTTAAAGATATGGAATGGAAACTACGTCCGGGGATGACCACGTTGACATGGACTTCGTTGAATATCGATCCCTACATCAACCACGTTTACTCTGGACTGAAAAAGCTACAAGAGCTAGTGAGCTGCATCAACGACATTATTGAAAATCGCGTTGAGAAAAACCTCAAGGTGGTGTCCAAGACCTTACTTGTCGATTTGCCCGAGAATTCTTCTTTTACAGTATCTGATTTCGTCGTTATGCAGCTATCTCACATTGCTGGCCAGTCGAGGCTATTGCAGGGAAAGAACATGGAGATTGAAAACGCCGTGACCGATCTTATTCAGCACATAACGACATACCAGTTCGAATCGCAAACCGAGACCGTCCCAGAGAAGGATGCAACCAAGTTACGCAATCACTACAATCATTTCATGTACCAAGCTCTTCTTTATTCGGCAAAGAATTCAATGAATACGCTGAAGAAACGCATCGGCTCAAGAAAGGGAACCAACATCATAAACGCATCAAAGCCATTCTTCGAAGTGGACGTACAGCTCATACCTCCCTTTGTATCACTGTCACCGTCACTCGACGAGATACAGCAGTGCATCAACAAGACCGCACAGGCCGTCTTATCTTGCTACAAGGAAATTGTCGATTGGGGGTATTCCTTAAAGGAGGAAAATCGAGCTACTCATACATTCTTTACTCGCATCACGAAGGACATTGAGCTTGTAAAGGTGGCCCTGCTCCTGACTGGCTGTGTGCAGGGTATCCGAAAGACGGTAGCTGAGTACCTCGACTCGTGCAAACAGTATGATTGGCTTTGGAAGGATGACAAGGATGCAGCATGCGACGAGTTTCTCAAAACCAACCCTTCCCTCGAGAGCTATGAGGCAAAGCTGGCGCACTTTGGATCGATTGAACGGAACATTGGAAAAGTAAGCTCTATCCACATCATCGGAGCCCTTTCCCTCAACACTAAACACCTGAAGCACCATCTCCGAGAAGATTGCAACAAGTGGATGTTGAAGTACTCGGAATATTTGCATTCTCGAGCGAAACAGGAGCTTGAGTCAATTACAGAGTACATGAGAGTGACCATGGGGAAGTTGTCGCGAAACGTTGAAGATCTGGACTCACTTGGTTTTATTATGCAAGTCCTAAAAGAAGTTCGAGATAAGGAATGTTCCATCGATATGGATATAGATCCAATAATGGACATGTATCGGATGCTTGAGTGTCATTTGCCATCAGGATTCATGGAGAAGGAAGAAATCGATAAGAAGACAGTCCTCCGGTCCAACTGGAAGAAGTTGATTCTGCAGGCACTCGCGCGTACCGATGAGCTGTCGAGCACGCAGATCAGATTCAAGAAGGGCCTCATGAAAGACATCGCCGCATTCAAGATTGACGTCCAAAGCTTCTACAGTGACTTCTCCAAGAATGGCCCATTGGTGAAAGGATTAGCCCCCATGGAAGCGGTGGACCGGTTGTCCCGCTTTCGAGAGGAGACGAAGATTCGTGAGCGCAAGTTTGACTTGTATCATGGTGGAGAAGACCTGTTTGCTCTTCCTCGTGAGGTTTATCCTGGTTTCGACAGAGTGAAGAAGGACATCAACCTCGCTTCACTTCTCTTTGACCTATACGTTGACGTGATTCGTTCAATCAATGAGTGGAAGCTCATGGCGTGGGATTCTGTAGCAACAAACATTTCAGAAATGAACAATACCGTGGAGACATATGCCGGAAGGTTTAAGAAACTCCCTTCGAAGCTGCGAGATTATGAGTCGTTCACGCAGCTGAGGAAAGAGATCGAAGACATACAGACGATATTGCCATTACTGGCGGAGCTGTCCAAGGACTCCATTAAAGCCAGGCACTGGAATGAGGTGATGCAAATCTGCAATACCAAGTTTGAAGTTGTCGGCAATCCCGAATTCAAGTTACAATCACTTCTCGAAGCCAACTTAGTTTCTGTGCGTGAGAAAATAGAAGAAGTCACGGATGGGGCCGACAAGCAGCTCAAGATCGAGAACCAGCTTGGCGAAATCAAGAGCGCTTGGAAGACGAAAGAGTTCATGTTCGCGGAGTGGAAAGACCGTGAAGTTTACATTCTCAAGGCGACCCCGATGGTCGTGGAAGAGCTTGAGGAGGCTCAAATGAATTTACAAACGCTGCTTACAATGAGGCACGTTGCACCATTCCGAAACGTCGCCCAAGAGCTCCTCGGTTCGCTTTCTGAAACCTCCGACACGCTAGAGAGCTGGGTCAAGGTGCAACTGATGTGGTGCGCACTTGAATCGGTGTTCACGGGCGGGGACATTGCGAAACAACTACCGAAGGAAGCCAAGAAGTTTGCCAAAGTGGACAAGGATTGGGCCAAGATCATGACGAAAGCCAGCGAATGCCGGAACGTGGTAGAATGCTGCGCCAACGAGCTTCTCCAAAACACTCTACCCACAATGTACAGTGAACTCGAGAAGTGTCAAAAGTCACTGGAGGGCTATCTGGAACAGAAGCAAAAGGCATTTCCGAGATTTTATTTTGTCTCCAACGCAAAGCTCCTCACCATCCTATCACGAGGATCTGATCCGTTGGCTATGAACGAGTATTACGAGAATGTCTTTGACGCAGTTCAATACGTAGAGCACGACAAGAAAGACAAGACGATAATTCGCAAGATCCATGGCGATGGAGGAGCTGGTCACGAGGTGATCCCATTCATCAACCCGGTCAATGCCGTGGGTAACATAGAAGATTGGCTCACTACCCTTGTCCAAACTATGCGACTGACGCTGAAAGACCACGCACGGACAAGTTCTGCAGGAGTGCTCGCCATTCAAACCGATCTTGCCAAGCTCAGGCCACTTGTTGATAGCAACATTGCCCAGTTTGCCCTCTTGGCGGTACAGATATTGTGGACCTATGAAACACAGACCGCCCTGGAACAATGTGGTAGTAAAAAGAATGCCATGAAAGACAACAGCGTGCGTCAGTCTCAAGTTTTAACAGAAATGTCAAGCTGGTGCCTTCAGGACCTTGGGACGAAAGTAAACAGGAAGAAGATCGAGACGTTGGTGACTGTCCATGTTCATCAACGCGACATTGCGAATGAGCTGGCCTTGTTAGTCAAAAACAAAAATGTTCACGATGCAAATGACTTCGACTGGCTCAAACAGGCTCGATTTTACTGGCGGCCAAGTGCAACAGACGACGTTAGCAACGAAGGTGCAACAGTGGTGTCCATCACCGACGTCGATTTCAATTATCAGTATGAATATCTTGGTGCGAAAGAGAGGTTGGTTATCACTCCCCTCACAGATAAGTGCTACATCACCCTGGCACAGGCCCTTGGGATGTATTTCGGCGGTGCACCCGCCGGTCCAGCTGGTACTGGTAAAACGGAGACGACGAAGGATTTGGGAAATACGCTTGGAATCTTTGTGGTAGTCACTAATTGCACTGACCAAATGAGGTACACAGATTTGGCCAAGATTTTCAAGGGCTTGTGCCAGGGAGGTCTTTGGGGCTGTTTTGACGAGTTCAACCGCATCAAGCTGCCCGTCTTGTCGGTCGTTGCCCAACAAGTTCTTGCCATTCAGAATGCAAAGAAGCAGGGCTTGGAGTTCTTCCAGTTTCCAGGTGATCCACAAAACGTCGTTCTAAAGCCAGTCTGTGCCTTCTTCATCACGATGAACCCCGGCTACGCTGGGCGCCAGGAGCTTCCGGAGAATCTCAAAGCCCTGTTTAGGGGCGTTGCAATGATGACACCGGATTTCCAGATCATCAAGAAGGTCAAGATGTGTTCTGTAGGGTATAAAGAATTCGATTTGCTATCGGCGAAGTTTTTCTCCTTGTACTCGACATGCAAAGATCAGCTGAGCAATCAAAGGCATTACGATTGGGGACTGCGTAACATTCTCTCCGTTCTCAGGACAATGGGTGCCACGAAGCGTAAAAATGTTGACGAGCAAGAGTCACTCCTTGTCTACAGGACCGTTCGAGATATGAACCTTTCCAAGCTTGTTGCTCAGGATGTCCCGCTATTCCTTTCGCTTTTGGCCGACCTCTTCCCCGGAATGAACCCACCACCAAAGGGGGACTATCCCAAAGAAGAGGCAATCCTCAAAACTGTCGTTGACAAGTATGGCCTGGTTCAACACGATGACTGGCTCTTGAAGGTGAAGCAGCTTTACGAGACGACAAAAGTAAGGCACGGAATCATGCTCGTTGGACCTTCGGGGGGTGGCAAATCTTGTATCTTCAAATGCCTGAAGGACACACTGCAAGAGAGCGAGGGAGTACAATACAAAGATATTCGCTTCAACCCCAAAGCTATGCGGGCTCAGGAAATGTATGGGGAGAGCGATCCGATGAGCGGAGAGTGGACGACCGGAGTCTTCGCGGCGATATGGGTAAAATACAACAATAGAAACAATGCTTTCAATACGTGGATCATCGCAGATGGACCCGTGGATGCGATTTGGATTGAAGATCTAAACACCGTGCTAGATGATAACAAGATCCTCACACTCGCCAATGGCGACAGAATTCCTATGACAGATAATGTGAAGATCATGTTTGAGGTTGAAACGCTTGTGAACGCATCCCCGGCAACCGTATCTCGCGCTGGAATCATTTATGTCAGTGACACCGACCTAGACTGGAGCCCAGTATTAGAGGCGTGGGTTCGCAAGAGGTCCAGCGCCGATCACCAGGCATTCTTGCGGTCGATGATTGACAAATGGGTGGGTGTCAGTAATCCATCGGACCCAGGCCCTTGTTTCGATTTCTTGCAACGCAATACCTCGGAGGTGATGAAAGAGGGTCGCGTGGGAAGAATATCTAGTTTTACACAACTCTTCCAAGGCCTGACCGAGGGACCTGATTGCGCCTTTATCGGCAGCAATAATAACAAGGCATTGGAGAGAATATTTGTGTATTGCCTCTGCTGGAGCGTGGGGGCCTTGTTGGAAGCAGAGGATAGAATGAAATTCGACACCTGGCTACGAAAGCGAGATGACGATAAAATGATGCCCACAGTCCAGGAGGGAGAAACCATATACGAATACTTCGTCAATTCTACGACTGGCGAGTGGGGAAAATGGAAGCCTCCTACGTGGACGTACCCAGAGGGCAAAACGCTCGATTTTTCGAACCTTCTCGTCCCCACCATGGATTCTACCCGAGCGCAGCACGTCATAAGGACTATCCACCGTCAGAAGGGAGCGGTTCTCGTCGTTGGGGCAGAGGGCACAGCCAAGACGAGTACACAACTCATGTTCCTTGCACAGCAAGATCCAAACTCCATGCTCGCAAAGCGGATCAACTTTTCATCGGCAACTACTCCTGGCATGGCTCAATATTCGATTGAAGCTGAACTGGACAAGAGGGGTGGTAAAAACTTTGGTCCGCCAAATGGCAAGAAAATGACTATATTCTTCGATGATGTATCAATGCCAGAGGTCAATGAATGGGGGGACCAGACAACGTTGGAGTTGGTGCGATTAGTGATTGAGTACGGTGGTTTCTACTTCCTTGATAAAGATAAGAGGGGCGATTTCAAGACATGTGAGGACTTGCAATACCTTGCAGCCATGCAACAGCCAGGAGGAGGCAAGAATGACATCCCCAATCGTCTCAAGAGAAACTTTTTCATTTTCAATCTTGTCCTTCCAAGCATTACGAGTATCAATGACATTTATGGTCAGATGTTGGATGGACACTTCACAAGCAAAGAATTTGATGCGTCGACACTGGATGTCGTTGGAAAACTCACGAATGCTACGATCCGCTTGTGGAGAGTCATGAAATCCAAGATGCTTCCGACTCCTGCCAAGTTTCACTATGTATTCAACATGCGTGACTTGAGTAGGGTGTTCCAAGGCATTCTGCTCACGCCTAAGGATTCGATCATCACCGGTGGCTTTCGTGCCAATGAGGGCAAGCTGAGAGACTTTTCTTCGCAGAATATGATTCTCGGTCTATGGCGACACGAATGTGACCGTGTGTTCAGCGACAAACTCGCAACAACAAAAGACAAGGAGAGCTACGATGGGTTCATATCCGAAATCGGCCGAGATGTGTTCGGAGCGGACTTGTACAATGCCGCGTGTACCACTCCCAAGTACATGGTTAGCTTCCTTCGCGATGACGTATATGACGAAGAAGGGATCATGATTGAAGAAGCCCCGAAGGTGTATGAAGACGGCGGGACGTTGGAGATGATCCGCGAGCGTGCTTGCATGTTCCTGGAAAAATTCAACGAACAGTATCCATCGAAGCGGATGGAGCTTGTCTTGTTCGAGGATGCCTTGAAGCACATGCTGAGGATCAGCAGGCTGATTGAGACGCCACGAGGCAGCGCATTGCTTGTGGGCGTCGGAGGGAGCGGCAAACAAAGCTTGACTCGTTTGGCTTCATACATTTCCAGAGCGATGTGCTTTCAAATAACTCTTACCAAGCAGTACAATAGAAGTGCTCTGATGGATGACATTCGCATGTTGTATAAAAATGCGGGCCATAAGCGCCAGCCAACAACATTCCTATTCACTGAGAGTGAGATTAAGGACGAGGTATTCCTAGAAACAATCAACTCAATCCTCTCAACTGGAGAGGTGCCAGGTCTATTCGCGAAGGATGAGATGATGGCAATGACATCCGACCTACGCCAATACTTTTTACGCGAGCGTCCAGGCAAAGAGGAAACGCCAGACAATTTGAAGCAATACTTCACGGATTGCGTTCGAGACAATTTGCACATCATCCTTTGCATGTCTCCGATGAATTCTAAATTTCCCACCAGGGCGCGTATGTTCCCGGGCTTGGTCAGCAATCCTACAATTGATTGGTTTTTGGCGTGGCCAGAAGATGCCCTGGTCAGCGTCAGTCACGGTTTCATCAAAGACTTCCCACTTGATTGTTTCGAGGATGTCAAGAAATCATTAACGACTCACATGGGCATGGTCCACAAAATGATAACTGATGTCTGCGACGAATACTTCCGCAGCATGAGACGGCAGGTGTATCAGACACCCAAGAGTTATCTAAGTTTCATTGCGGCCTACAAGTCAATGTACCGAGAGAAACTCGCTGCCCTGAAAGAGAAAGAGAGTCGAGTTAAACTCGGACTTGACAAACTCATCCAAGGTGCCAAGGATGTTGAGGCGATGAAGGTAGTGCTAGCCGCTGAGCAGGTGAAACTCGAAGAAGCTACTGTTAGTACTAACAAGATGTTGAAAAGTCTCGAAGTCAGTTCTGCAGAAGCAAAGACCGAAGGTGAACAAGTGGCAGGCATCAAGGCTAGATGTGAGGCTGATGCTGCGAGGATTGCGTCCGAAAAAGAAAGTTGTACAAACGATTTAGCCAAGGCCCAACCATTTGTGGACGAAGCCAATGCTGCCATTGACAGCATCAAGCCAGCCCATATCGGAGAGATCAAGAAACTGGCCAACCCAAGCGATATAATCAAGCTCGTTTTCGATTGTGTTCTCATTCTTTTCCAACTTCCGCTCAGCAGTGTCCAGCCCAAACAAATCACCATTGCAAAGACAGAAATTAACTGGTTTGAACCGAGCTTCAAGCAGGCCCTCCAAATGATGAGCAATCCGAACTTTCTTGGCCAACTAGTTGAATTTGGAAATAAAGGGAAGGATCTGATGAATGACGAGACGATTGAGTTCTTGGCTGTGTACATCGAGGTGGAGCAATTTTCGCCATCGGTCGCTAAAAACGCCAGTACTGCAGCAGAAGGTTTGTGTACATACGTTCGAGCCATGAAGTATTATCACGAGGCGAGCAAGATTGTCAAACCAAAGTTGGAAGCCTTGGCAATGGCCGAAGGACAGATGGAGGCCGCGAACAAAGCACTTTTTGTCGCCGAGGGTAGATTGGCAGCGTGCAACGAGAAGCTTACCGACCTTCAAAGGCTATTCGACGAACAAATGGGAAAGAAACGAATCATCGAAGATGGAGCCATGGCTTTGCAGAAGAAGATGAGCCAAGCATCTGCCTTGATAAATGGTCTGGCCGGAGAACGCTCTAGATGGACCGAGGACGCGGCCCACTTTAGCGATCGAAAGGAGCGCTTGGTCGGCGATTGCGCGATTGGTTGTGCATTCATGAGCTACTGCGGCCCATTTAACCAGCATTTCAGGAATTACATCATAAACGAGAAATTTGCTGCTGATTGTGATGCGCGCAAAGTACCAGTTACTCGCAATCTTGACGTTATCACCTTCCTGGCTGATACCGGGACGATTGGCGATTGGAACATAGATGGGCTCCCGACAGACCCACTTTCAACCCAAAACGGTATCCTCGTGACAAACAGCACACGATTCCCCTTATTGATTGATCCGCAAGGCCAGGCACTTAGTTGGATCAAGAATAAGGAGCGTTCCAATCTTCCGACGTGGAATGGTCAAAATGTTGTTGAGTTATCAGATCCAAAGCTCAAGGACAAGCTAGAGTTTTGCATGGGAGAAGGCAAGAGCCTCATTATTGTGGGAGTAGAAGATGAAATCGACCCTATGTTCGACCCTGTCCTGACCAAGGAAATCGTTAAGAAGGGATCGAGAATGTACATCAACGTGAGCGATAAAATGATGGACTATGATCCTAGATTCAAAATGTATTTCATAACAAGGTTGCCCAATCCGAGTTTCAGCCCAGAGCTGCAAGCCAAGACCACCTTGATCAACTTTACTGTCACGCAGAAGGGGTTGGAGGAGCAGCTGTTAGGAAAGGTCATTAGCAAGGAACAAAAAGCACTTGAGGAGCAGCTAACACAAGTTCTGGAACAAGTGAACGCGAACACAAAGAGTTTGATGTTGCTAGATGCGAGTCTCCTGGAGCGCTTGACTAGCAATACTGGTGATCTCCTCGATGACGAAGAACTCGTTTCTGTGCTGGCTAATACCAAGGCAAAAGCAGCAGAAGTTAATGCAAAGCTAGTTGCAGCCGACGAAACGAGGTCGAACATTGCAGAGAAGCGCGAACAATTCCGTCCTGCGGCGACCCGGGGATCGGTATTGTACTTCAGCATAGTCGAAATGAGCTTGGTCAATGTCATGTACCAAACGAGCCTGACTCAATTCCTTGAACTTTTTATGGGATCTATAGACAAGGCAGAGAAGGCAACGCTGGCGAGCAAGCGAGTATCGAACATCATTGAAACCATGACCTATATGACATATCGCTACATCAACCGTGGCCTATATGAGCAAGACAAGCTGACGTTTGTTCTTCTGGTCACCCTGAAAATCCTCGTGACGGCAGGTCACCTCAAAAGCAGTGATGTCACGCTATTCTTGAGAGGAGGTGCGGCGCTTGATATCAACTGTGTACAAAGGAAGCCCTTCCAGTGGATGAGCAATGAAGTATGGCTCAATGTTGTCCAACTGCGCGACGTCAGTAAGTTTTACTTCAACCTTGTTGACGACATGGTCTCCAACGAAACCATGTGGAAGAAGTGGTACGAAGAGAATCAGCCAGAAGAGGTGCCCGTACCGGATTACGAGCAAAGACTGAAAGACCAAATTGACATCGGCCCCTTCCTCAAGCTACTCCTTGTCAGATCTCTCCGAGTGGACAGGAGCATTCTCATGTGCAAAGAATTTATTCGGAATACCAAAGAAATGGGACCAGCTTTCGTGGACCCCGTGACAGACACTATCGAGAACGTATACGATGAGATGATACCGGAGGTTCCTGTGGTCTTCCTCCTTAGTCGAGGTGCTGACCCGACCGATAGTATCATTGAGCTGTGCAGAAAGAAGAAACTTCTCGCTCCTGCCGTGATCTCTTTGGGAGAGGGTCAGGAGCCAGTAGGATTGAAAGCCATCAATGCAGGTGTTGTGAACGGAACTTGGGTGTTGTTACAAAATTGCGAGCTCGGGCTGGGCCTGATGAACGATATGGAGTCGATAATCAATAAGCTGAAGGGCAGCATGGCTCCGGGTTTCCGTTTGTTCATCACAGCTCTGCCACATCCAGAGTTCCCTCTGGGCTTGCTGCAAATGTGCTCCAAGGTTACAAATGACCCCCCAGCAGGTCTTCGGGCAGGCCTCTTAAGAAGTTACACACCGGGCGTCATGGTAGATCAAGATCGCCTGGAACGAGTCGAGACAGCACAGTGGAGACAGCTGCTGTTTGCATTGTGCTTTCTTCACAGCGTTGTACAGGAGCGTCGTAAGTTTGGACCATTGGGATGGTGCATACCGTACGAATATAATAATGGCGATCTTCAAACTTGCATGCTTTTCTTGGAGAAGCACCTATACAATGGGGAAATCAGTTGGGTTACCTTTCAGTAAGTTCGCTGTGATCCAGCCTTGCGAATAACGCGTTGGAGACATCCAAAACTCTGACTCATCATAAAATCCCTGTGTTTTTGTCTCAGATACATGGTTTCAGATGTGCAATACGGAGGAAAGATCACTGATAGCTTGGATGTGCGGTTGTTCAGAACATACACAAAGGAATGGCTAACGGAAAGGACATGCCAAGAGGGATACACATATAATCCCGCTTCGCCTGTTCTAAAAATATCAAATGATTTTCAGTACACCGTGCCGGCCTTCTCGGAGCATGCAGACTGTAGAAAGTATATCGAACAGCTGCCCGAGAATGAGTCACCTGAGATATTTGGTCTTCACCCCAACGCGGATCTGACATTTTCCGTCAAGGAGGCAACATCCTTGTTCAGAACTCTTGGTGAGACGCAACCAAAGGGCGGAGGGGGCGATGGTGGCGTATTCAGGGAAGACGTTGTCTATGAAAAATCAACTGAACTACTGAAACGTTTGCCAGAGAATTATGAGGAAGATGAGTACAAATTGAAGATTAAAAAGCTAGGTGGGATGGCCATCCCGATGAATATATTCCTCTTCCAAGAAATCCAGAGATTTCAAAACGTTGTTTCGAAGGTACGGTTCGCCCTAACTCAACTTCAACTGGCCATTAAGGGTGAGGTCGTAATGACAGCGGAGCTTCAGGAAACACTGGAAAGCGTGTTTGATGCCAGAGTGCCATTTTATTGGGAGAACACTCTTACCGGAGATGAGTTCTCATGGCGTCTGCCAAATTTGGGCCTGTGGTTTACATCGTTGCTCAATCGAGACAATCAGTACCGGATATGGCTGAACAGCGGCCGTCCAAATAGTTTTTGGTTGACGGGGTTCTTCAACCCCAACGGCTGTTTAACTGCGATGAAACAAGAGGTGACACGGAAACATAAAGCTCAGAAATGGGCGCTGAATGACGTTGTTTATCACACAGAGGTCACAAACTTTGAGCGGTTTGAGCAAATTAAGGCTCCTCCAGAGGAAGGGATTTACATCCATGGCCTGTACCTTGATGGTGCAGCCTGGTCCCGTCAAGAGTCGAGCCTAGTGGAATCTGCACCAAAACAATTGTTTGCTCCATTGCCGGTGTTGCACATCACTGCCGTTGAGAGGAAATCGGAGGATAAGTCTAGGAAGGATCAATTTGGCAACATTGGACCGTATGAGTGTCCAGTATACAAGTATGCTTCTAGAACTGACAAGTACTTCATATTCTATGCGAGCCTCCGCTGCACTGAGGACAAGCCACCAAACCACTGGATCCTCCGTGGTGGATGCTTGTTGGCAAACACACCATGATAATGACTGCGTGACAGGGGTTTAGGGCAGATACTATCAGGTAAAGTAACATGATTACTCTATTTAGAAGTAATGTTTACTAAATAATGGCAAGATTGAAAAGTACTTAAGTACACATAATAATATTATGTCTGGATGTTTTTCACGAGCCAAAATAAGAAGAAGTGCTCATGACAACAAGTCACGGGCGATCTTCTTCGTCGGCCTCGGAATCAGTCTCGCGACTGATCCCTTCGGCCTCGATGGCGCCCGCTAACGCTTGCGGTACTCGACAATCAACAAAGCTACGAAGGCTAAGGAGAGAGATGACCGCGAGGTCTCGTGGGCCGCAATCGCCCCGCCGAGGCCATGCCATTCGATGGCATGGTCCGGCGGTATTTGATAATCTATAGCGTTAACCTATTGCTACTAACAAACGAGTGCCAGCAGCGCAGTTCAACAGATTATGCGCTCGGTGTTGCACACAACACCTCACACATACTCGCTCGGGTAAACGCCACGTTGAGCCCACAATTGGTTGGCTCTGCGTCCTCCGATTCGACTCCAAAATGTCTGTCATCGTCGCGGCGCTAACACTAGCTTCGCCGATGGCAGGTTTTGGACGTCCGATGCTCGGTTTGATCCGAGCTGTTGCTGGACGAAAATTGCACAACCAATTCCTATGTGCAATTTCCCTCTCACCTTCACTCATGACTCCCGTGTCATGAGCACTATTTGTCAATTTTTGGCCCTAAAAATTCAGAATAATCGTTACTTGAGTAGTAACGCATTTTTTACAACTCTACTTACCTAACCGACCCTCACTACCATGAAAGCGATGACCCCCCTGCCCCCCCCCTGCCTCACATCATTCCACTGTTGCCGCAGATGCCGCCACTGCAGCCGTCGCCGCTGTGGCCGCAGCCGCCATCGCCGCTGCTGCTGCCACGGCTTCCGCCAACGTTGCCGCCGTCGCTGCCATCTCTGCCATGACCTCCGTCTGTTTCCGACCCTTATTAATGTAGATCTCACGTGACACCATTGCCGCTGCCACCGTTTGCGCCGCTGCCATTGCAGCCATTGCCGCCATTGCCACCATTGCCACCATTGCCGCCATTGCCGCCGTCGCCACTGCTGCCGCCATGGCTGCCGCTGTTGCCGCTGCCGCCGCCGCGAACGCTATTTCTGCCACCATGTCGCTGCCGTTTGTTGGTTGATTGTTGTGTACCCCCACCACTGCCTCTGTTTCCACCACCGTTGCCTGCCCCCAACATTGCCACTGCTGGCTGCCGACGTCATTGGCGACTGTGGCAATTGTGACAACCGTTTCCTTGCAAAGGAAGCGGCGGCAGTGGCGACGGTGGCCCTTGAGATCATTCTCAGGGATGTTAAAATATATTACTTTAGTGAAAGTAATATTTTGAACATCAAACTTGACCCACCTGTTGTTGTTGAGGACAGGCAGCACACAGTGCTGGCGGCACATGTCGTGACGACAATTAGGAGGCTGACAAACACGCAGCGGTGGGGACAGGCAACAGTGGCGAAAGCAGAGGCAAAGGGGTGATGTTCAAAATATTACTTTAGTAAAAGTAATATTTTGAACATCAAACTTGACCCACCTGTCATCATTGAGGACAGGCAGCTCGCAGTGCTGGCGGCGCACGTCGCAACGACGCTGAGGAGGCTGACAAATTTGCAGCGGCGGGGGCAGGCAACAGTGGCAAAAGCAGAGGCAGCGCAAAAGCAGACAACAATCAACCAAAAAGTGGCAGCAAAGATGTTCAAAATATTACTTTAAATGTAATATTTTGAACATCACAAGGTTGCGGCGGAAGGAGCAGGGGGCAGCGGTTTGCGGCAGCGGCGACAGTGGCAATGGTGTCGCGACAGCCAACAGCGGCAACGGTGGGGGTAGGCAACAGTGCTGTAGCGGAGGCAGCGTGAGAGCAGACAACAATCAACCAAAAAGTGGCAGCAAAGTTGTTCAAAATATTACTTTTAATGTAATATTTTGAACATCGCGCGGTTGCGGCGGAAGGAGCAGGGGGCAGCGGTTTGCGGCTACATGGCGACAGTGGCAATGGTGTCGGCAGCCAATGGCGGCAACGGCAGGGGCAGGCAGCGGTGGCCAAAGCAGAGGCTGCGCAAGGGCAGACAACAATCAACCAAAAAGTGGTAGCAATAGCAGTAGACACGGTGCTGGTGGCGGCGGAGATGGCGGCAGCCGTGGCAGTGGCAGTGGCAATGGCGACGGTGGCAATGGTGGCGACAACGAAGCAGCCATGGCAGCGGTGATGGCGGCGCCAACATGGTGCTGACAGTGGCAGAGGGGGCGGTCGATGTGGGCGGAGGTCATCTTCAGTCTTACTATTATTTGCATAACAGCAGGGTGTGTAAAGTACAGATGCGATAGCAATTGTTAGGCATATGCAAAAACACAAAAGTGTTTTGCGTGAACAGGCCCAACAGATAAATTTCAAAAGTGTTTTGAATTGCCAAACACTTTCAAAAGTGTTTTCAATCTGTTGGGCCTGTTTGTTGAATACACTTTTGAGAGAAACTATTTCAACCCCTACATACAGAAAAGCTTTCTCGTAATCGACTATTACAAGAAAATATGGAATCGCACCAAAATCTTTTTTTGTTGTGCGCCCTTAGTATTGGTATTGCCCCCCCTTTCCCCCCCCAATCCAGTGTCTTCCAGCTGCTCCAAGATGTCAAGATCAGAAAGAAGCTATCAGCGTTCTTTGTGCTAAAGACTGTGCTCACCAGGTAAGATACCATGCTTGACTAATTATTATTTTTTAATAACGTCCACACGCACATCTAACACTATACACTATGTGTGCAGGCAATTATTGAATCACTATGATCGGAACATCACCAACTTGCTCGCACGGTTGCTCATATACTGCTTGACTGATCTGCTGTTGGGGGTGCGGTGTTTTGGAAGATTGAGAAATCCAAGGATGGTAAATCCCTCTTGTTTGACCAAGCACAGGTATCTTTGTAAGTCCATTTGAATAAAACCAGTCTCTTCCTATCATGCAGAACCGCCCTCACAATACAAACTAAATCAATTCTCCATGTATGATTCATAGCGGAGCTGGAATTTTCTTGATAGAAACAACGTACCTTTTGCCCTTAGCTCAGGTTTCAACCTTCTTCAGTGACAAGAAATTATTTGCCTATGAAAGCTCAATTGGTCTCTACCCCTCATGTATATACTCCCTTAGCCAGTTGCTTCTTGAGCTTTGGGTGATGGTACTGTGCGTCTTGGCCATGACTGTCATTGCAGTGCCTATGATGGGCCTTTGGAATGTTTCCTTAACTTGGCTATCTTCCATGGCTTATGTGTTTTCTGTACTTTGTGTTAGCGGATTGGTCAGCAATTCATTAGTCATGGTAAGTTGATCATCAGCATGCAGTATGGTTTTAGTTCTTTTTTTGATTTATTCTCACCGTGTCTCATTACCTGGGGTTGTGATCACTCTCCTGCAGCTTACTTCCTTCATTGCATTCTCGCAGGATCCTGCCTTTCTAGTTGGATCTGGAAAAATAACTCTTTCTCTTGCTTTATCAGGCGGCTTTGTCCCCTTTCCGTACATCAAGGATTGGATTGCTTGGTTGCAGTGGATTTCTCCAGTGAAATACTCCTGCCAGGCATCTGCTTGGAGTCTTTTGGGCCAAACACCTTCGAAGCACATTCTTGAAATGCTTGTTTTCGATGCACCATCATCCGTGGGCTCTAACATTGGAGTTTTTTTGTTTTTATTGTGTTATTGGCTGTGGGCTTGGTGATCGCACTTCTAAGGCAGAAAGAAGTTCGCTGAGCCTTCAGCTGAGGTCATATCATTGCCGCATCTTGACAGTAGTGCCTTTTACCAGGCTTTGAAGTGAAAAATAAACACACGTTTGTAGTCGATGAAAATCAAATTTGGTCTTAGCAGTTGCGTTTATCTGTGTAGAGTACTATGGGATGTATTCAGCTGTCCAATGAAAGTTAAGTCATGGCTGGTGGTCAACGTGAATATCTCGGAAGAGTGCTTGCGGATGGACCAGTCGTCGTCGAAGGCTGCGGCGGGCATGATGATGTCTGAGGTGGCCGGCTTGCCCATTGTTGCTTTCCCCAGCGGCCGACCCTCCTCGGCGGTCGGAATATCAAATAGGACATAGTAATGAACAACTCGGACAAAGGGTTCGTTGTTCCTTGAGTTTTATCATTCCTGTAATGCATACATGCCAAATCTTACGTCAAAGTTCCGCGTGATGATCTACATACTTGATTTAATTTCTGCCATATCAATCATAATACATCGACACTTTTAGTGGATCACACACACACAACCTGGCAGAATCATACCCAAGATCGCGAGTGCGTCGTTTCACTGCCTTATTATCGCCTACCAGTATCATGTACGCCTCCTTTTCGATGATGCGATCACGACTGCATCGTCATCAGCGTTGTCCTCGTCATCATCATCCTCGTCGTAGTCGTCGTCGCTGCTGCCGCTGCCTTCGCCATCGTCCGCCTCCGTTTCTTCGGTAGACCCCGATACGACGACATCGTCCTCGGCACTTCTCTCGCCGGCGTTGTCGTCGTCGTCGTCGTCGGAGTCGACGTAATCCTCGACCGCGTCGTCCTCCAGATCCCTCTCCCTTCCCTCGGCCCCGGCGCCCCCTCCTCTCCCGTCGTCATCGATAAGCCCGCCCTCCTCGCCCTCCTCCTCTTCCGCATTCCCCCCCCCCGCATTGGTGGTGCCATCATCCCCGTAATTTCCGTCGTCGCAGAACAGGACGCAATTCAGCCTCTGCTTCAGGTACACGCAATCGAGCGGTTTCTTTTTCCCGTTCTTGGCATTCAGATCCCACGTCCACAGTTTGCGATCGAGCCCGACGCACGATACCACGTGGGGCATATTCGGGTGCGCCGACAGCTGCCGCACCGAGCCTCCGGGACCCGCGAGACGCCCCAATCCCGCCTCCTCCCCCGATCTCGACTTCCTCGCGGACAGGTATCGCCCCGTGGACAACCTGCGAAGGTCGAGGAGGTGCACGTCGCCCGCGGCGTCTCCCGCCGCCAGCACGTTCCCGCCCATCAGCTGGCACAATGCCGTTATGCGATGCTCGAGCATCCTCTCCGGGGTGTAGGACGAGGGACGTCGGACGGACGAGGGGGATCGGACGTCGTATATCTGGACCTGACCGCACGCCGTCCCGCACGCCATCGTGTCGTCCGTCTCCCCGCCGCCGGCGCCGCCGCCGCCGCCGTCCCCTCCCGAGCGCAGGAATGATATCGACGTGGTCCACATCAGTTTCTGCAGCAGCGTGAGCGGATCCGGCGGCAGGTTCTTGGCCTTCCAAATCACGACGCCCGTCTCGACGTCGAGCAGCCGCGCGCCGCGCTCTCGCCCGCCCACCGCGAACGCCGTTCCGGATGCGTTCATCGAGAGGCAGGTGGCGATGTCGACGTTGCACCTTCCGCCCTTGGTGTGCGTCAGCGTCCCCGCGTTGCGCGGGTCGTTCCTGGACGAGCTCGGCAGCGGCAGCGGCAGCTGCGGCACCGCCCCCCCTCCCGAGGAGGAGGATGGGAGGAGGAAGGCCTCGTATCGCGCCACCACCGACAGCGCGTCGG
>JALLOS010000032.1:0-21882 GCA_036939435.1 Stephanodiscus minutulus
TATCGTGCCATGGGCAAAGCCAACAAAGAGGCTAACCACCCATCCCGGCATTTAATCAGGTGGAGTGAACAGTAACGTCCAGCTCCCAACCCCACAACATCGGTCCAACAGTATGCCCAACCTCCCAGCCCAGCAAATGCCTCGGGTCCTGTAGGAAGGGTTACTGTCAAAACCCACCATTCAAACTCTTCAATCGAGTTCGAGTGCACAGATACCTCTCGGATACTGATACCACTCTGCTGTTTGCAACGGTCTCTGGCCGCTGCCAGCCATGCTACAATCACAAGAGTGTGATGTAATGCATACAAACACCTTCACAAACATGTACAAACAAGCTTGTGGGACAACCTTGTAAACATTCTGGAGATACAATGTCCCATGACGTTCATATTACTCTTTGGGGTTAGCTATCATGGCACCATTGGCGTTCAACCAAGCATTCATCTTTAAGTACTCTTGGAGTCCTATCAGGTGCTTGGCACTGTGTAGGCTCATCAAAATGGCTCGCGACGGAGGTACATTTGCTCGATGCCGTCAATTTTTTTACTTGGCGTAATCGTAGCTAAGGGCCATGTTATGGTCCATTAAAATTAATAGTAATAGCAAGCTCCATTATTGTTGCTTACTATGTTATTGACTAGTTCATACCATATTGGCTGCCGCCGAGGACAATGGAAGCCGTTTCGGCCACCATTGTTGTGTTTTCTTCTACTTTCTACTTTAATTGATTGAATCTATTAAAATGCTTCAACGAAACGACAACCTTGGAATGTACATTCACATGGCCGCCCACCCCTTGGGTGGCATCGATTCATCAAATCCGAGCAGTCAGGAGGGCACGGCGGCTCCACCACCATGTTGATGGTGTTTGTTAGGTGATTTGTGCTTTTGGTGTGGTTTCTACTCGTGACTCGTCAGTCGGACACGTCCAAGCCTACTTACGTTTAAGAGGTGTTACAAAGTGTCCCACCCAGGCTAGCACCATACCTTTTTTTAATTTTTTGTCATTCAAATCGTCCCCTGAATGCCTGAATTGATGTGATAATGTATACCCACGCACCCAAACCCAAGCACGCCTCCTCTCACATACCCCATCACCGCTAACACGGACTGTCGGTTGGTTGTGTGTCTATATCAATGAGCGGTGGCCACCTAAGGCCAACCGCCCTCCAAACTCTCTATTTTTTGTTGATAGGTCTCTTTTAGTTGGCCCAAATAAGGGAACTGACTGCCGCGCTGCAAAAACCCAACTGCTGGCGCCTATCATGGGCCCATAGGAGGATGCGGCAGCAAGTGTTATTGTGAGCGCCGCTGACCTAGTACACCCATGGAGAGAGAGGGCAAAGCCACTGGAGGGAAGGGTGGCGGCGGCTCATGTTGGTTGTTGTGTGTTTTTTGTTTTATGTGTTGTGTTGTGTTGTGATGTGTTGTGTTGTGTTGTGTTGTGTTGTGTTGTGTTGTGTTGTGTTGTGTTGTGTTTGCTTTCATATTCTATTACTTTTTTAGCTATCCAACTTGTAGAAGTCGATCGGGATAAAGTACAAATAAGCACACTTTGCACCACCAAACAACCACAATATTATTAGATGTACCTGTGTGTAATGATTCATAGATGTGGTACATAACCTCACACTGATGTGAGAGTTGTATTGTGGGGACAAAAAAAATGGAGCAAATTATACTCCAAAGAGCATGATTCAGCTAGGTACTCTAGGCACACTAGCTTGTTTTTACTAAAAAATGCATTACTCTGGATATGTCCTAAATTTAGCCAGGAAACTTGCACACCACACAGGATGACACCATGGCAGTGATGAATTGATCTGCATGTCTATGCACCACATCAGAAAGAGATCAAACTTCTTTTCTATGTATAAAATGGAAGTGGGATCCAGTATCCAGTCTGAATTGGTTTCCAACACACACAACCTTTGTTGTAACAAGAAATTTGCCATCCATCTAGGAGAAGACTGACAGCATGGCAATGGACATGTGCCATCCATCTTGCAGGAAGCATCTTCACCTGGTAATTGGTAAATCCACCTACTCTTTAATAATACTCTGCTTGTGTTGGATGCAATGCTAAGCCCATGCCCATATAAAACAAATCCTCTCAGGATGTTGCTAGTTGATTGATTGCGTTCATTGTTGCCTGATCACCGCGGCAATGGGCACTTGCAGCACACTCAAGGATTGGCACAAGAGAGAGGATCAACATATGTGGCCTGCAAATATCTCCTTTGCTTTTGATGTTGACGGGCAGAGAAGAGAACTGATTGGGGAAAGAAGATGCATGGTAGAGGAGGGCGCAAATGCAGACACAATTGTTGCCTACAGACGGCAGCAAGGCAAGGACAATCAAGTGTGGTCATCAGTGGGGGGGGAGGAGGGCCAAGGGCCAAGGGAGGGTAAACAACAATAGCAATTGTTGTTGTTGCATCTGACCCCACCAACTGAATGCTGAATGCAATGCTAGTGCCAAAGATTGTCCCAATGGGCTGCCATTGCTACGACCCTCCTGACTGGGGGGTGGTCAAGGTCCAACTAGCCGTCAACAGAAGATGCAATGGCGGCTGCGGTACCAATATCATATTGAGAGACAATGGCAGATATGAATTCATATGTCAGTGGCAGAATGGCAAACAGTATGCTCAGAGGCGGAGGGAAGACTGCATTGGCAATTAGGGGGAAGGAAAGTTCCCAAAGAGGATGAAGATTGGCACTGCAAGGGCAAGGATGGGGGCGACTGTGGTGGGTGGTGGTGATCATCTCCCTCCTTTGTTCTGAATAAATAAGAAGATATGGATGACACATTTTATCTCTTCATCTTAATATGCCCTCTCTGTCCCTTCTCCTCTCCAAGACAATGCCACCGTTTGCTGCCCACCGTCTACCAGACAAGGATCAAGCAACAGCGATGATCCATCCCCATGAGACCATAGTTTACGAGGTTTGCGGTCGCGTGGCAAGGACGATACAACCCCGAACGAGGACAGGGAGTTTCTGTCGCCAATGTGCTTTTGTTGACCGCTAAAGGGATGGCAGCACTAGCCACGCGTGCACCTTGACCTCTTCGCCCGGTTGTCAGATGTGATGCCACCCACAGCACAAATTATTTGGATGCAAAGGCGACCATGGCGGGATGACTAGGACATATGATGACAAAGGAGGAGGGGGAAAGCGAAATACACTTGTTACCTAATGAGGACATGTGATTTATTATTTTCGAATGTAATTTGGTGTCACCTTTTCAGGCATCGCAGCCGGTGACATAATGTAGTTGCCATATTCCTCTATCGCACTTAATGACTCTCCCGATACTATATTTTGGCTTCCACTGTCAACATTGCCCATGGACTTGCCAGCATACGGATTAGATATTTGTATGCTCTTAGTCCTATATAGAGACAGATCACACTCAAGTTTGTTCAATGTGTTGAATGATGCACAAAATTTCCCATAATTAGGTTCGGAAACTTCGGCATCTCCATTTTTATTAATTCGAAGGAGAAAGTCACGAAGAATTGCTGCAGTTGCTTGATGTCGCAGTAGCTCTCCAAAGAGTTTGAGCCACATGAAAAACTCGTACATGTAGGCAGAGTGTAGATATGATACCTTGTCGGAGTGTGCTGTATTCATAGACGAAAGGCTGGCCCAAGAAAACAAAGTATCGGTCTCTTTATCCAGAGATTCAGACTTTAGAGTGCATGAAAGTGCAAGGAAATGACGCGCACAACAGAAGAACTCTGCAACAAATTTCTCATCCAGGCTTGACCTTACAGAATTGCACAGACATTCCTTCAGGGAGTGAACCAACTTGATGTAGATTGCAATGCTTGCCAGGTTCCCACTGTCATCGTAGATTTTCTGTCCAGGAGAAAATTCGTCCGATGAGAATATCTCAATCATGCGAATGAGCAATTTGAGCGACATTGATATAACAAGAGGGGCAGTGCCAGAACTACCAAGCCGGCCCACAAGGAAAACATTCATGACCCAATCTCTTAATCCAAGCATCGATTCCAAATCATCAATGCCATCATTTTCTCCACAGAAGATGCGATTATCGATTGCTCGTTCCAGTGCATCCGAAGAGAGGGTGCTATGAGCCCCAATCGTTTCTGATGTAAGAATGAGCGAGGAACCAACTGTTGTGACGAATGCGTCTACTACGGCATTTCCTTTGGATGAAACCCCACGCAACATAGCATTGAACAATACTACCCGATAGTTGTCTTTGTCTCCACAACCAGCGGCATAAGCCAAGAGATCTCCTGTGCGACGAGAGAAGGACGCGAAGAGATCCTCCGTCAAATGAAGCAATTGTCCCTTGGAAGATCTTCTTCGAAGAAACAGATTCAATTTAGTAGCTGCCTCTTCGATAGTTCGTCTTAGATCCAGGTCCCCCCTGAAGGCGGAAGCAATCAAATTGCAACGTACAAAGTCTCGTGCGACGACACTCTCCCAGTAATTATTTTCGCACAACAGTAGCGTCATCAATGAGCTGCCTAACTCCGCATACGCCCGGTGAAACGCAAGTGCCTTCGCTCTTTGGTACCTAGTATCGGGATCATCACACCCGATACTCCGTTGTTCTTCAAGTTCTAACTCGATCCCTGATAAGTAGTATAAGTTGTCCACGATCGAAGTCAAAACAACGGTGCAACCCCCCCCCAGGACATTATCCAAGCGATCATGTCTGCCATTTTTCGGTGATGTAAATAGTGCCCGAAACACAAGGAGTCGCTTCAAGCATTCTCTCTCAACAGACACTTGTGGCAGCAGTTCGAGAAGGTCTGTGCCCTTGTCCAAGCGCAGTTTTCTGCATGTGTTGACGATTTCGGTTCCAATCGATCTGAATGATTGCCAGGTACAAACGGGGCATTTTATGTCATAGGGCGACGATGATGCGAGGACCTGACCAACATTCTCAAGGAAAGACCAAATATTTTTGCTCGTGTATGTTGGTCCAGCTGTGTCAAAGTATTCACCACTCATTCTTTTGATTTTGTGTGCTTCTTGATCGGGATCTTGAGGGGCCGAAGGCAAATGAACTTGTGCTTTTGATAACAGATCGTTTCCTTTAGATCTTGAATTATGACCATCCAACTTGAACAACAAAGAGAGGTTGCAGGAAGGGAACATAGCCAAAGTGTCTGCATCCACCAAGGCCGAAAACAACAAGTTGAGTATCTTTTGAATATTTTGAAACGCCAGAGTCTTGCAGAGCCGGCTATGTCTGCTCAGTCGAAGTATCTCGCACGAGACGCACGTGGCCATCTGGTGCAGATAAAATCTGCTAACAACCTCAATTGCATGAGTTGGCTCGAACATTTCATAAATACCACTCAGTGGTAGTATCGAGCAAAGAGCAGCAAGGACACTAAGGACCCCCCCTGACTGGTTATGACATAGCTTCCGATGTTCACCATTTTCATTGTTGTTTCCGACTGATGGCAAAAGTTGTGTTTTCTGTTGAAAGTAGCGTTGATGAAGCTAACGTATGAGAAGGGTTCAATCGTTGCAAGTTTCAAACGCAATGACCAAACTCGATACTCACAACAAATGATAGATAACAGTCGGCTGCAGCGTGCAACTCAGAAATAGATTGTTCACGTTGCACCTCAAGCATCTCATCAGTTTCGCACGCATGTACGATCGCTATGGATTGTCTCACAGCACCAAGGCAGCTACGAAACGATGTTTCCAAACACCCCTCTTTGTCCAATGCCTTCGCAAACGTGTTCCGGGCCGCTGTTTCAACAATGACAACCAAGGAGCCCCCCCATTGAACCAACTTCCCTCAGGGGGGGGTTTGTTGGCGTCAGGTGGACGATTCCTTCATTTGGCGACCTGCTTACAACCTGCTTACTTGCCTACATATTCACCAACTTGCCTACCCACTTGGTGTGATATTTCCCCCTTNTTTGTGTTACTGGACTCCTCGAACTCCTCGTGGACGTCGAGCCTATACCTCCACTCCCAATTTCCGTCGCGACAAAGTCGGGCAAGATTTCACTTGACTCCTGCTGCACGAAGAAAGGCCTCCTCCCATTGACTCTGGACGACGGCTCCGTGTACCACCAACCGTGCTACTACTGTAAGAATGCTACGGAAACTATCATTTCCCCGGACGCTATTCTCCAGGCCAGCGATACCCTGGTCCACTGGACCCAAGAAGGACACAAGGACGGAGGTCCGGGCAAGATTCTATTCTCAAGCGACAGTGGACTCTACGCAATCACCCTCAACCTGGAAAAACGAGATGGACTGTACTACAGTCCCATCGACGTCTTCACGGTCGCTAAAGATCCTACTCGTCCTGGCGTACCCTCCATAAACCGCATCGCGGCCCCTTCTGTTCCGGCCCCTCCCACCGAAAAGCGTGGCAAGAGGTACTACCCGGTCCACCGCGATCGAATGACGGAATCAGAGACTTGGATGCTCCGACTCGGCTCACCCGGTGAAGACCAACTGGATCTCCTACCTGGCAACGTTACTGGAATCCCTCCTGGTTTCCAATATCACCCGTTTCGTTTTATTGATTGGAAAGAGGAGGCTCGCATACAGAAACAAGCTGCTCAACGGTCTGCCGAGCGTACCATTGAGGCTAAGCGGCGCTTCTACATGGATTTTGGTTTCATGCGCGCCTCCACTTCTGACTTTACTCGTCCCAACAGGAACACCGACCGCGTGGTTGCCTCTTACGATGGATTCTCTTTGTACCTCCTGATTGTCGATGAGGCCACTCGTTTTATCTGGGTCTTTCTGACAAAATCGAAAGCCCCCCCGTTGGATATTCTTGACTCCTTCTTTGCTCGTTTTGGGCACGAGCACGGCGGCTCGGTACGCACGGACCAAGGCGGTGAACTGGCCCAATCTTTTGCGTTATCCGACCTCCTACTTCGAAAGCATAGGTATATAATGGAACCTACCGGCGCTGACAGCCCCTCCCAGAATGGTGCGGTTGAGATATACAACGACAAGCTCGCTGTTCGCACTCGGACTCTTCTCTATGGCGCTGGACTTCCCGCCAAGTACTGGTCTTCTGCGTTGCAACATTCTGTCTACCTCCACAACAGGCTCGTCCACACCGTCACCAAGAAGACTCCGTTCGAGGCACTCTATGGACATAAACCCGACATCGGCCACCTTAAGCTTTTCGGCTCACGCGTCTGCGTTAAAATTTCGGGCATTCGACGTGGAAAACTGGATCGTCATGATTTCAAGGGTATATTCCTTGGCTATACAGCCACGGACAACAACATCGTATACCTTGACCTCAACTCAGGCGTCGTCAAGCGCTGTCATCATGCCCAGTTTGACGAGGCGTGGTACCTTCAAAGCTCCCGCCCACCTGCAGCTCAACTCCTGTATAGCATTGGCATTGCCCCCGACCCTGCATCCTACTCCGAGGCCGGGGTCATCACTCCACCTATAGTTTCCGATTACCATCCACCCGGCTCTGTCGATAAGATCACGGTTCCATGGCCACCACTGCACTCTCCCTCCATTCCGAAGTCCGTCCCAGACATGTGTACAAGACTCCCGTTACCTCTCGGACACATGGCATCAAGCATCACGCCCCGCCTCATCCCTGCACGCGCCGCCAAAGCTTCTGCTCTCGAACCTAACAGGCCACGGCTTGCACGCCGTCCTAAGGCCATCAACATAATGGCCGACTTCGACATCAGCAGAAAGGACACGGCCATGATTTATCTCTCGCCTGACCCGTACTACGAGGCATTCGCACAGCCAATTGACCTCCGTAACTTCGACCCTGCCACCCATGCCACCGCTGGCCTCAGCCTGCTTGAGTCCGGTGGTCCTCTTCACCTTGCCAGTATGTCGCCAAGTACCCCTGCTGCAAAGATTAAAGACTGGCGGACTCGTATGAAAGGTGCGTGGCTCATCAAGATTGGCGACACTGCCGTCTCGACCATCTCGGAGGCCACGTCGGCTCTCCAGTCTATCCACGAATCTGGATCTACCTCCACTACTCTCCTATTTGCGCATCCAGAAGTTCGACCGAATCTTTCCCATGATGGGCTGCCTATCCTCTCGTCGGCCCCGTTCACTCAGTCCACACATGACCAGCTCAACAATCGATGGGAATTCGCAACGGTTGCAGATCACATTCGCTCGTGCCGTCGTTCCCACGCTACTGTCGAGTCGGGCGGCGTCCACAATGTCATCACGAAGGTCATGAAATTAACTCGGGGCAAACTCCTGAAAGGTCCCGACTGGGATGAATGGCAATCCTCAGAGTATCTACAACTCAACCAATATCACACTCAAGGTATGTTCGGTAACCCTACGCTGGTTGACAACGATGCTGATATATTCCACACAGTATGGACCTATGATATCAAGGCCTTGGATGCTCGCAAGAAGGCCCGCATGGTCTGTGACGGCTCACTCCGCGCCGGCCAGGCCCATGTTCTCGACAAAACATATGCAAACTGTGTCGACCAATCAAGCTCCCGCATGTTCTACGCTATAGCAGCTGCAGAGAACCTCCTTGTCTACAGTGCAGACGTGTCCAACGCGTTCGCTGAAGCACCGCCTCCCAAACAGGGCTTCTACATTTATCCCGATCGCGCCTTCAACGAATGGTGGGTACGACATCTGCATCGCCCTCCACTGGATCCAGGCCAAGTCATACCTATCCTTTCTGCAATGCAAGGTCACCCCGAATCTCCACGCCTCTGGGAAAAGCACGCCGATTCCATTCTCCAGGATATAGGGATGACACCCACGGTCCATGAACCATGCCTTTACTCTGGTATCATACACGGAAAGCGCACACTCCTCAAACAACAGGTTGATGATTTTGCAATCGCCGCCCCCGATGAACACACTGCTACCATTCTCCTTGACCTGATCGATGACGAACTCTCCATCCCCATGAAATGACAAGGCTTTCTCAATATGAACAACGGCATAGATGTCCACCAAACGAGAGACTACATAAAAATCTCCACTACTACTTTCATCGACAAGATCTGTGAAAAATACCTCTCATCGCGGATGCAAAACTTCACCACTACTGAAGACAGGCCGACGCCATTGCCTTCTGACCCCACCTGGCTTAAGAAGTTCAACGCTGCCATCGGCGATCCTGATCCTGACGTACAAAAGAAACTTTCAAAATCTATGCAACTGACTTACCGATGTGGGGTTGGTGAACTTATCTGGGCAATGACAACTACTCGTCCTGATCTTGCCTACGCTAGCGTTAAACTCTCACAGGCAAATTGCTGTCCCCACGAACATCACTACCACGGAGTTAAACATGCACTTAAGTATCTTTACGCTACCCGTGACGACGGAATATATTTCTGGCGCACTGCATCTCGTCCTGAATTCAAAGAAGGCCCACTCCCTCGAGTCAATAGCAACAAACAGGACCTCCTCCTTGATACGACCAGACCGGAACATGACGCGAATGTTATGCACGCCTACGCCGACTCCGACTGGGCTACCTGTGTTAAGACTCGCCGTTTATTCGGAGGTATTGTCCTTTGTCTTGCAGGGGGTACCATTGCATACAAATGCAAATTTCAACCTACAGTTGCCGGCTCATCCACCGAAGCCGAATTTATGGCCGCATACGACACGGGAAAGATGATTCTTTTCGTGAGAAGTGTATTATGGGATTTGGGGATCCCTCAAGAGGCCGCTACCGTCTTATATGAAGACAACGACGCGTGTACCGCCATGGGAAACGCTCAAAAACCCACACCTCGAACTAGACATATGGATATCAAATATTTTTCAATCTGCGAATGGGTTGACAGAGATTTAATGATTCTCGAACGCATCGATACTAAACTCAACCTCGCAGATCACTTAGCGAAGGGACTTTCACGCGCTCTCTTCCATCGGCACGCCAATTTCATACTTGGCCACATCCCTCCGGCCTACTCTCCCGTATATACAACTATTATCGGATCTTACACGGACACATTCATCAATATAGACGATTATGTCCCCGACTTTTTCACTACTCCCACATGCGCCGCCGCTGCCCGCATAAACGCTCCACTCAAAGCAGACTATGCCGGCAATCCTTGGCTTATCGTACTTTGGAACGATCATGGTTTGTACAATCCAACATGCTCGCATATTGGATTGTGGGGGGGTGTTACCGATACAGTAGATATCCTAAGCTAGTTAGCTCACAACTACTACTTAGTCATCATCATATTATCACTAATGTCATGAGTACGATGGGATTCTGACAATTAGCGATGAAAAAAATGTCAAAAAAAAAGAGCGTTGTAACTTCAGGGAAAGTTCAAGGAGAGGTGTTCTCATCGACGAACACAAAAAAAATGCCACCGTTATTATCTATTACCAATACGAGTTATGGTACATGCACCGTTGGCACATATTATGCCACCCAACAACTTCCGCCGAACCCGAAAAACAGAATGAGCATTAGTAACATGGAGATGGAGGAGGACAAGGCGGCGGAGATCGAGATCTGCCTCGGCCATCGCCGACCACCGCAGACGCGCGACGACGACGACGACGACGACGACGACGACGACGACGACGACGATGACGACGACGACGACGACGACGACGTCGCGGAGGTCGACATGTGGCATCTGCGATCCCTCGCGATCCTTCCCGGGGGACTGCTATATCCGACCTTGCGGAGTTTGGCGTGGATGAAGCTGAGCGGGGTCGATCGCGACGTCTTCGGCGGAGAGGACTCGCTTGGAGGCGGCAACGCACCACACGAGGGTATGCGGGAGTCTCTGGACGCGATCATGGGACCGAGCGTCGTGCACGTGGGACGCGAGCGCCGTCGCCTCCTCCGCGGGAGCGCCGCCCGCGGGGGATCGTCCTCCCCGTCGTCGCGCGCGGGCACCACCGCGACGACGCGAACCCGCGGCTCGACGGCGATGCGGGGGGGGGGGGACGCCCGGGACGACCTCGACGACCGCTCGATCGTTTCGTCCGCGTCGCGAGCCGCGGCGAGCTTCGAGAACGGGGGGGGGTCGTCCGGTCCCCCGGCGACGGAGGCGATCGTCGCCTCCTCCCCCCCCCCGCCGTCTTCGCCGTCGAGCTGCCCGTCGCTCGCCGTCGAGACGACGAACTCCCTCGACGACGACGACGACGACATCATCGCCTCCCCCCCCAACCCCCCCCCCTCGGTGACGGACCCCTTCCCGTCCGATCCGTCCTCCCCCGTCGACGACCGCGGTGGCGCTCCGGACGTCCGGCCTTACCCCGCCCGCGGCGGCGCGCGGAGGAGGAGGGCGGGGGGGGAGGGAGGCAGCGCGGCCGGGGGTAGGGGGAGGGACAGGCGGGCGGAGGAGAGGGCGATCCTCGTTCAGATCGCTGCTTCGGCCCTCCGCTCCCACCTCCTCCGACGGGGATGCTCCTCCGGCGATGGTGGCGCGGCGGTCGTCGCATCATCGGGGGTGGACGAGGTGGCGCGCGAATTCCACCGATCGCATCCGGGAGCGCCGGACCTGATCGCGGTGCTGCTCGTGCAGCTGGGCTCGCCGAGCCTCGCGTCGCTGGTCCTCGCCCGACTGTTGGGGATGGGAAATAAAACCGCGCGGATGGACCGCCTCTGCGTCCGTCGGCGAGACGACGGCTACGATGCCGCCCCGGACGACGACGACGACGACGGCAGCTTCGCGAGTTGCGTCGACGACGACGAGGACGACGACGGCACGAGGGGGGGTCCGGACGACGACTCCGAAACGACGACGTGGTCCGCCCTGGCGACGGGGTGCTACCTCCCGATGTTGCGTATGTTTGACGGGGAGGTGCACGCCTCCCTCCTGCGCCGCATGGCCCGAGAGGACGATGCCGACGACGACCACCGCCTCTCGTCGTCGTCGCCGACGGCCGCTTCCCGACTCGGCAGGACGATCCACCGATGGTCATCGTCCTGGTTCTGCTCCGAGGGCGCCGCCCTGCCGATGTCTGTCGCGGCGAGGGTCGTCGACTTCCTGATTGCGAGTCACCCCGCCATGCCGCTGTGAGTGTTGGGCGCTTTTGCGTTCTCGGCGTTTTTTCGACACACCTCCTCCCTCCGGCGACAACTAACTGACGCCCTCTCCTTCCCTCTCTTTCTCTCTCTCTTTCTCTCTCTCGCTCTCTCTCTCGCTCTCTCTCTTTCTCCAGCTACCTGTCCATGGCAATCCTTTGCCATCCCGTTCAGCGGGAAAAACTCCTCCTGCCTCCTCGACCAGCGCCACATCATCACATCCCACCGTCGGTCGAGTCTTTGGTGGGGGATTTATTCTCGAATCTCGCCCGGGACGTCATGTCTTGGAAATCGTCCCGGGCCGATGCTGGTCGTTCCGATGTCGAGGGACCCGATCCATGGGACGACCACCATCACGACGACGTCGATGAAGGCCTCGTGGTCGATTTTATTGAGGAGGCGATATCCATATCCATTTCTTTCATGTGAGTTGAATATTGTCGAACGCTTCTTCGTCACCCCCCTTGTGTACCTCGTTTCCTCGTCAGTAATTATTCGTTTACAAACCCCCACTTTCCTTCTCCCGCAACCAATATTTTTTCCCAGGAAACGAGTGTCGCCGCAGGAATTGCACCGAATCGGCGTCCTCCTGCCACGACTTAGCCCCGATGAGTTCGAGCGTGTCGAGTCGCATGCCTCGCCGTGGACGAGGCGTTCGACGGCCCCCACGGATCACGTCATGATCCGAAGGCTTTTCGATGACGATGCGACTGGGCTCGGCTCCGTCGGCCGGGGTATTCCCCAGAGAATGGCGGCTGAGATGTACCACGTCGCGTTGGATGCCGCCGGCCTCTCGACGGGCTGCCGTCTCGCCGTGCTCGGCCGCTCATCTTCCTGGGGCCCGTTGTCTAGGGGTAGGAACATGGTGCGCGCCGTCATCTTGGGAATGGCCGTGTGTCTCAGTTTTCAGCTACTGCAGTCGAGGCAGAATCGAGTCGACGGCGGGAGACTCGGATTGCTCGTGGATGCCTGGACCCGGTCATTACTCGTACCGATATTGAGCGATTCCGTACTTCCTCGATATCTTACCATGGGCGTCCTCTCAACCAGGAGCAATGACGATGCAACCGCCTTGATGCCGTTGTCGCACGACGATTCGTCGGTGAATGGAACGACATTGCGCCACGTGGGGGCCGCTGCGGATGTGTTGGTCGAAACGTGGCAAGCGATAATCGATTGGCACGAAGATGCCGATCGTACGAGGAAGAAAGAGGAGCGCAAGAAGAATGCGTATAAGCGCGAGGCCAAGTGCAAGAGGAAGGAAGAGGCCGATCGCAAAAGAAAGGAAGAGGAGCGCAAGAGGGAGACGGATGAGCGCCAGGCCAATCGAAAGTGGAAGGAAGATGCTAATCCCTTAAAGCATCGAATTTCCGAAGCTCGCTCCGATCAAGCGACGGAGGGAGGAATGCTTCTTTCTTGGCCGAGGGAAGGTGGCAGTGCATCTAGCTCTCACGATGAATACCTCCTTTTGGGGGGGCAAAAGAGCGAAAAGAAGGACGTGAAGGAACCACAGATCCATCGCAAACTAGACAGGTACACAGCCAGGAGTAGGCGCCTAATTTCGAGGACTGCAAAGCAAGTTCACCGAGGGCTTGTGGGGTTCAGGCGTGCGTATATAGCATTGGTTGAGAATGACGACTTCTTCCTGTGATGCCTACTATCCCACTCACTCGGGTTGGTATCATACCAACCCACCGGTCTTCTCGCCTACCAACCCACCAGTCTTCTCACCCACCTATCCACTTGCACCGACACCATTGAGTTGGTCGATAGTGACAGTTACGGATGCGATTGGTATGAAACCTACAGCTTTCCCGGTTGCCCTTTTTTTGGTACCTGGGACAGCACGGGCATGGGCGCGGGCATCGCAAAAGACAATTGCTGCTTCTGCATGACGGAATACTACTAGTCTTGTTCAACAAGAAAACTATGTGGTGTTAAGTTTAGGAGAATACCAATAAGTGTTCAGTGGACATATTTAGGTTAGAGCTTTGGTAGGGTAAAAGTAAATGAGTATCGTAGGAGTGATATTTCTCAGAAGACGGTAGACATTCATTATTATCATTACCCCCTATCCTACCTTCTCACCTACGTATCTATTCATTACGGTGCCGGATGCATTTGGTACGAAACCCACGACTCACTAGGTTGCCCTGGCTATGGTACCTTGGACATGGGCATCGGCTCGGATATTGCAAAAGACAATTGCTGCTATTGCATGACGGATTATATTTTCATTTAGGTTAGAGTTCTTGATTTATGATTAGGAGATACAAATTATGATTCTAAAAGCGCTTTTCTTCCCTTGGGCAACATCAGAAGACGGTAGGCATTCATTATTTTCATTAGGTGAGCAACCTCTATCCAATTGTTAATTAGGATCGACAATGGAACACTGAGTTAAGATTGTTGCATATACAACATGCCACATATATATCAAATATACAAGATGAAATACGAAATTCTGGGGTCTAATGATGCAAGGCGGACAACCCTGCCACCCACATTTCGCGTTGGTCCTCTCGCTTTCGAATTTTTTTCTCTCATACAGGGAGGGAGCGTCTATCGAATATGTTGTTTGATACGTGTTGAACACGATGGAAAAGGTAACGTATCACGAGCATGTCAATATACCTCGCAACCTTGGGATGCTGCTCAGTCAAAATTTGCCATTTCTCTCGGCTCAAACTGTACAGGGTAGCTTCCTCGCTCAGAACTTTAACAGTTGTCAATCGAGGGATTGCATTCACAAGACCCAACTCTCCTATTACAGCGCCAGGGCAGATACTTCCCGTTGCATCCCCCACCTCATCCTCGAGCAGTGAAATCAAAGAGCCACGTACGACAACTTTGAGGCTTTCGCTTGCATCTCCTTGTTTCCAGACGATGTCATCCATTTGGTATTGTTCAGGAGTGAGGAGGTCCGCAAGTATTTTGATCTCATTTCCGGAAGTCTCAGGCATCAGCGTTTCCAAAATGGACTTTACCTCATCAATATTGTCTGATGTGCGGCGCATTAGAGGAAAGCGCTCGTGGCAGTCTGTCTGTAGTATGGTTGGATCTTCCAAAGCAATTAAGACATCCTCCGCAAAAATTAACGCATCGTCGATTGTTTCAAAGACTTGGCTGCTTGGGATTTCCGCTATCACGTTAACCTGAGATTCGACGTAATTTGCAAGCGCTCCAGCAGCCAAAGACATGCGATGCTCCTTTACCAATGGTTTATCCTCGACGACATGAATACTTTTCCTACCCGACTCGTCGATAACTTTTTGAGATAGAAAAATTAAGTTGATGTGCATAGTAATTGACCGTATGATATCGACACAGAATTTGGATGCATTCATATGTTCTTTGCATTTCTCTTCATTCTCCGAAAGACGACCTCTTTCATTCAAGCTCTCCAGAAGATCACATGTCGAGAGTAGGTTTGAAATGACAGAGGTAAGTAAATATACCATCGCGTCAATATCTACATCAGCCTTGACAGCGATAAGGTGACTACGCAAGCGCTCGATTATTTGATGTGGGTCGGCATTAAAATCACTGATGTAAAGATGAAGCGATGCCGTAAACGCCATCGTTTTAGAAGAAGTATACAAAAGACAGATATTTGCTGAACTAGCAGCGGGTGGATTTCCCATCTTGTTGAGAAAATGGGTGTCGAGGAAATGTTGCTGATGCTCGCGCATATTTTCGTCAGAGGAGTATCTCCATATCTGCACACGGAGAATAATTTGAGGTCGAATAGGTCAAGAGATAAGTGAAAATAGGATCAACAAACTTACATTTTCTCTCAACGCTTTGTTAAGATGAAAATTGTTCCCTTCCCCTGCCGCATTATATCGGCTCCTTCCTACGACACCAGAGAGTATCAGGTAGCATGCTCCCTCCCTTAAGTGGGAGCTTGCCGGTGATACCTCTATCTGAATTTCGGTAGCGGACTCGATGATTGATTGAAACATGGCAGTATAATCATCGTCCGTACGTCTGCTCTGTCCATGATTGGACTCTATTTCCAAAGCCTTACCCACGAACCCAGACGCGAGAGATAGAAGCATTGTGCGAAAACTTTTCCATCTTGTATTCTTCATCATCGTCATGGTGGCATACGTTGCAGCCAAAGACACGCATCTCTGGAGTAAGACTGATGATGGTGATAAACGATACACATTACTCGTCTCATCGGCTGAAAAAATCGACTTCACGTCCATTAGATGAGCTTGCAACTCAGATCCTATTTCTGATGATACACCATTAACGCAAGAATATTCCCATAATTGCTTCACGGCCTTTTTAACCTTGGCTTGGGGTGCAGAAGGCAGTAGGCTGAGAAATACATCGTATGACTCTAGCGTCACTGATTTCTCAATTATCTGCTTAAAAAAAGAGTCCATGGATGGTAAATCTCCTAGCAGCCTGGATGAAAGAAGGGACTTTATCCACTTGATCTCCTTCGAGCAAGTGTTAACCTGCAACCTGCATGGCGGTAACTGCTGCTCAGAGTTTGGCAGCGAACCACAATCGCAAAAGATGAGTCGTGCTAACAACATTTGCGTCTGTTTGAACTCCGGGGCAGATTGAGCCATCAAGGTTGAGCAACACGAGGAAAACCCAATAATTGACCAAATTGCCTCAATTTTTTCCCTTGGGATCTTATGGTTGAACGATCGAATTCTAGGTTCATCTGATTGCATGGACACGCAAAAAAAAGAGAAGAGTTAAAATGCGGGGCTCATCAAATGAGGTCGCAATCAACAAGAACACATACCTTGGGCAGGTTCGGGAGCGTCTCCTGAAGTCATATATCTCCTGTGCATTTCAGGATCGATCGCGGTAACAAACAGCACCGTCTCCGGCTCATTCTCCTTGCGCTCATGGTTCAATGATGGGTGCCACCTTGGCTCGCCAAACTTTGTGAGAAGTCCACAGACACATGGAAGCAGAGGAACGAACGATCCAATACTAATACAGAGTGATCGTACTTCATCAAAGACTCGGCTGTCCAATGATGGCGTTTGACCATACTCCTCCCACAATAATTGCGAGTAGAGTACGTCAATCACTTGGAGCAAAAGAAGTTTTGCAAGTGTTGTATGGTTGGCAAATATTTTGAATAGAAGTCCATCTTCGTGAGCAAGCTTTTCAGTACTTTTCTTCCCGAGCATCTGAAAGACGAGACACCAGCATCTAATCTGGAAGGAAGCAACGTCAGGGTCGGTCTGAATAATGTCGAGTAGAGTAGTACATTTCTTCTGAAAACTATGCAAAAGAGTTTGGAATATTGTGATAACTTCATCCTTTTGGAGATCACCCCCACTTTTGAAAAGTACAGCTGTCGTCAAGTTCGCGAGAGCATCTATACTCGATGGCAAATTGGCAGGGTAGCGATCTCTCAAATCCCGACACAAATCAATGAGAGATCTATCATTCTCCAAATCTATTTCTTGTTGCTCAGCCGTTCGGAAATCTTTGGTAGGTATTAAGTCAAATAGCATATCTACGGACAAGGCATGCGGAATTTCGACTCTGGTCGGAGCTGTTGTAGGATCATTTTTTGAGCTGCCTGTACTACCACCATGTCTCTGATTCTGGTTCAATCGACCATTGCCAACCAGCGCGCATTGAGTCATAGGTTTAGCTGCATTGGTACCTGTTTGTCGCGGAGCTGCCGCTGCAATGCGTGAAAATTTTCTGGATGCTTGATGATTCCCATTTGTCGATGCTTGCCGATTACTTCGTCTATTCCCTCTCGGTTGCCACCCAGGGGATTCTTTCGCCCCCATTTCGCTACCCTCCTGCTGCTTGTCCAACCAGCCACTCATAGTTTCAGAAATCGGACGGGATTGTCGTTGTGGGCCGCTGGTAGACCCGCCTATTGATGCTGAAGGGGTTGCGCGCTTGGAGAGTTGCTTATTCGCAGAACTGCGCGAAAGCCCGGTGATACTAGAATACTTTCCATGGTCATCGTCACTGTCGTCCGTGTCTCCAAGAAAGTCAATATCAGCAGAATCAAAGTGTATTGTAAAATCGGAGTCTTCTTCGTGTGCAATCGCAGGCGGAGATACTTCATCTTCGATGTCAGCTGTGGCCTCGTCTCTTCGAGACCATGGCAACCTACCTCTCTTATTAGAATCCTCATCGCACCTGCTAGTATCGCCACCAGGGTCACTAGTCCTTCTAGAATGGTGCTGTCTCCTTTGTGTCAAGCCCCGCCTGTTTGCTATCCCACAAGATGATTTCCTCTTTCGTGAAGCATGTGGATGGTGATCATCCCAGTCCCTCTCAACCGTCCATTTCTTCTTCTTAAGTTGTGGTATTCCACAAGCTTCGTGATCAGCAGGGATGGCATCGCCACCATCATAATTCCGCGTCCGACAATTATGATCGTCGGAAGCCGACTGAAATGCCTTCTCTACCTCCTTCTGGAACGACGTGACCTTCGAATCAACATCTCTCACTAAATCGCACAATTCAACGACACGCACATCCCACACATCCACCGCGGTAATGCGACATAGCTTCTTCTGGGATCTAGTCAAGTTATCCTCGTTCTCGCGTCTCTCCCTCTTTGATAATAGTCGCGTAAGAGCCTTGTTGCATAAATCTACCCCATGTCTGTGGAGCTGCTGTATAATGTACCGGTTCAGTTCATCACTGTCGAAACCATTGACATAATTAGAGATATTTCGAGCAAATAATGTTTGGGGAACAATACCAATCACACGAAGGAAGATAAATCAAAACAAGAAACTAACCTTTCTTCCGAAAGTTTATCAAACTCATCCGTTATCGCCTCAGACGTCGTAGGCGTCAGGAGGGACTGTGAACTAGATTGAGTTCTCTTCTTTGCAGCCTTCAACCTCCGTCTGAGTTCATTCAATTTATTCTGCACACGAGTAACGCGCTCATCTCGTATTTCGGCACATAATTCTTCGATGAAATTCGGGAGATGTCCCCATTCCATTTCCCTCACTTCAAATTTGCATTTCTCTTCATCATCCGATTCGACCATCCCATCTTCCTCTTTTTCCACTGAGTGTTCCTCTCTGGGAGTGAGCAAAGAGTCGTCTGACTCCCCCCCATCCGATTCCTCCGCGGAAGTGAGTAAATAATCCCCTCGTTTGTCATCGCTAGCATCGTCAGTTCCAGAGCCGAAGCCATCACCGGGTGCCTCCGCAACGTCCACGTTCACATCAACACCAGCAGGAGCAGACGACGTCGACGAAAAAGTAGCGCGAGCGCGAAGATCGGCAAAAGTATCCATGCCGTCGTCCGTGGAGGTGGAGTCGGATTCGTACGAATCATTCTCTCGTTTCCCATTCGTCTCTTCTGACTTATCGGTCTGATGATGACCTTGATGAAGATGATGATTCTCTGCTCGACCACTCTCTCGGGATGCTGTCATCGAATTTCGATTTGTTGCATCGTTCGCATCAATTACATCGCCCTGTACTGTCACATAAGCCGCAGCAGCTATGGGAAGCGAGCCGATGAGGGCACACGTGTTCTTGGGCCTGGTCCTGCTGCTGCGTTTCTTCTTCGTCGTCTCCCCAACCCCCCTCTCCTTAACTAATTGATCATCCCTCTTGTTCACCATTAGATTCATATCACGCAACTTGCGTTCCCGTTCCCTCACGGCGATCAGACTTCGTCGACGTTCCTTTCGAAGTTGCAAGATAGCCAATGGAACCTCGTCCTCGCTGGCATCGTTATCGCCGTCGTTGTCGCTGCCACCCATGGCAATGTCGGCGCCATCTATTTCTCGTCGCAGAAGCGTTCTTCTTATTCCCCCCCTCCTTTTCCTTCTCGTGATCTGCCCATTCCTCTTTCGATGACGATTCATCGACTTGATCCTCCGCCGTTCCTCCTCCTCCGAGTCGATGCCTCGCTCGTCGTCCTCGCTCCAATGATCGCCATGGCTGTCATCTGCATCGTCATCGTCATCATCGGTGGTGGCGGTGCTCTCGAATCCACTCACTGTTCCCACCTGCCGTCGTCTTACCTCGGCCCGCTTCCTCGTATTTCCACGCGGCAACCCTCCCCCCGCGACGACCAAGGCAGCGGCGGCGGCGGCGGCGGCGACCTCGGCTTTTTCCCTCCTCCAATCGCAATCGCCGCAGTCGGTCGCGAACGACCCGCAAGCCGCGCACCTGCGCGAGTTGACCGCGTCCCTCCGGGTCCGTCGCGAACTCGCGCACCTCGCCCCGACGTCCCCCGCCTCGATCTCGGCCGCGAGGAGGCGGCGGTCGGACACGTACCGCGCGGGCACGCCGAGGTCGCGCGCAGTCGCCTCGCTCTTCAGGTATCTCACGTCCACGTGCGTCGGCGTCGCCGCCGCCTCCTCCGCGACGGCGGCCTCCCCTCCCGGGATGGCCTCGGCGGCGGCGGCGGCGGCGGCGTAGTAGACTTTCTCGACGTGACCCAGCCCCCCCGGGCGGTTCATGCCCGGCCACGTCCGCGGTTGGACGTGCACCATGCGGCCTACCGACAGCCACGCCCCCGCCGATGGCGACGACCGCGCGTCGTCGCCACCGTCAACGCCAACAGCAAATTCGGCGGCGGCGGCGGCGGCTGCGCCATGCTCGGGAGGAGGCGGAGGAGGATGCGATGCCGTCCGCCGGGGCGATTCGTCGCCGTCCACGCCGTCGTTGCCATTGCGATAAGCCGGATCTCGGGGCGCCGCCTGCACCGTCTGCGGCGGCGAAGGGGGGGGGGGGGCTCCGCCGACGTCGCCGCCGTCTTCCGCCGCGACGCGACCGGCCGGTGCGTCGCCGTTCGAGCCGCGCGTCATCGGATTTTACCTAGACGAAATGGAGAAGAGGAGTAGGAGCGAGCGGATAATGGAGAGTCGTCGACGACGACGACGACGACGACGAAGTGTGCGTAAGAAGAGAAGGAATTGTCAAGAATTCTGCGTCGGAATTAATAGTAATACGATTAATTCTAGACAACTTGATCTGATCAACGAGTTATCCAACAAAACTTGGCAAGGACGGGGAGGCAATCCTTCTTCCCCGCGTACTGCCTGAAGAGGTCAGACTCCTAGCGCTCCATCGCGGTACCCGCGGGCGCATCCTCCACTTTCTTCGTGCCGGCGCAGTCATACTTGAGGCCCTCCCGGAACATGATCTCGTTCGTGGCCTGAAACTGCAAGCAGACGTTGCAGAAGCAACCCTTCAGAAATATCATGCCATTTGAATCTCCGATGCCTTCATATTTCTTGTTGACGTCCATGGCCAACTTGCAGGTGGCGCATGGGTTGAAGCAAAAGTAGAAAAGGCAGCACTCGGTACAGCCGCCGAAACCGGCCTTCTCGTTGAGGTCGCCAAAAACACAGGAGCTACAGAAACACCACTGAACGCAGCAGTTGCATCCGCAGTCGGGGCCGGAGCAGCACCCGCAGAGATCAGAATTCCAAGGCATAATTGATTGACTGCTTCCCTGGAAGCAGAGACGTAACAGTGATTACTTGTCTTTTTGATGTTGTGTGTGCTCCAGGTGAGCTTTGCACATTATTTCACAACTGCAACATGAGGAAACATTTCGAGTTTGCTTCGGGTGGCGAATTTTGTGGGACACATAGTAGGAACTGGGACATGTTTTTTGGTTGAGAAGGCGGGAATGTTGTGGGGGAAAGTATTGCGGAATTCTAATAGAGTAAGTAAGTGGGCTTTAGCTTCAAGGAATTTCGCATTCAAATACTAATTCCTACGTAGGTGGCGAGTACCGAATGTGAAAACTAAAAACTATCACATGTCTAATCGGAACTCTCTTCGAATGATGTGTACCTATGGTATTATCTTGAGTCGTCTGCCGAAACACTACACGCCGCTGCATTTGTATATTCCTACACATCACCAAGA
>JALLOS010000033.1:0-21327 GCA_036939435.1 Stephanodiscus minutulus
ACGCCGACGCCGACGCCGACGCCGACGCCGACGCCGACGCCGACGCCGACGCTGATGCTGCAGAAACAGCAACAACAGCAGCCGTTGGCAGCGTCGTCACCACAATGACGACGAAAACAACTACGGAGCCGATGTACGAGGAAATGTCTGCATCTGCATCCAAAAATGCGATGGCTGCCTTGGAGGGTTCTTCTTCTTCTCTTACAGATGCCAAGACGAGAGACGGCGATGGCGTTAACAGCGAAGATGATGGCTCATCATTGAGAACTGCAGACGCGGTGACATCGGCGACGATTACTTCATCTTTCGAAGCAACGCTGTCATCATCATCATCAGCAGAAGTGGCAACATCAGAGGCAGCACCAGCATTAGCACCATCATCACCAGCAACAACATTGCAGCGATCTTCGTCGTCTCCTCCCCCTATTTCTCCTCCCTTCCTCTCCACAAAGGTCACATCGGGACCCGCCCACTGGGATTCTATAAAATCACGTCTTCTCATCCTGGCATCCGCGTCGATGTCGTCGCCGTCATCTCCGCCGTCATCATCATCATCATCATCATCATCATATTCGTCGTTATTGCAGCTCCTTTCTGAAATGCGCGATAAGGATTATTCGACTCTGCCAACAAGCGAGCGCTCATTTCTTCTGAGCGCTCTATTGCCGGCATTATTCAAGATACTTGTCAACCCAAATGGGAGAGCGGCGACGTACATCCGTTCTGCTGCTGCTAGCGGCGGTGTTGGCGATGGCGACGGCGGCAATAAAGAGGGGAAAAAACAGCGCAAGAGGAAGGACAGCAAGGTGGCAGTGGCGGAAAAAACCTACGACTCAAATAAGAACATCGACACGACAGCAACGACAACGACAAAGCAATCGAAAAAAAAGAAACAGCAACAAGAACCACCCCCACCACGAACGACACCATCAGCAACGATGCCCTCGCCGGCGTGTCACGTCCCGCCTGATAATTCCGACGCCGCATTATCATCAGCATCACTATTGTCGAGGTCGGTAAATTACACAACCATACGCAACGTGGCGCTGCAGCTGCTCGAGCAGCTGACGTTGCAGCTGTTACTCTCCGCTCCTCTTCTTCCATCGTCGTCGTTTGCATCCCATCATCGCAACAACCACAACCACAACATCAGCGGCAACGGCAGCAACATCGAAGTATTCCTGTTCCGCATGCACGCCCCCTCCATAATGAGCATTGCCATCCACGTGATGATGGAAGACACCGAGAGCAATGCCTTGTTGGCGAATCATGGATTGCTCGTTCGGATTTTACGGGGGTATAATAAATCATCCGTATTACTGACGATGCTAGAGGGAAACAGCGGCAACAGCAGCGGCAGTGGAAGTGGTGGCGGGAAGGAGGCCATGAAAATGCTACGCGAGTGTCAGGCACTACTGGACTTTGTGGTGGATCGCTACAAGCGTTTGGGAGGGAGTGGAAACGGCAAGAGGAAGAAGGGGACGAATAGTATTCACCCCACCAAGGGGTCGGACACGAAATCAGGGACGTCGTTGTTTGCAGTTGGCAGCGGATGCGATGGTGTATTGATGCCAACGCCAGGCAAGGCATCAACCAAGAAGGTCACGACTTCCTCCAAGGAGGGACGATCAATAGTAGTAATGACACCTGAAAGGAAGACTGCTGGTGTTGTAGGCGTGGTGACATCGCAGCCAAAGAATGCCTTCACCACCAACAACACAAATAACAACAAGCTTGTAAATCCAGCAACAACAACGACCACGACCACGACCACGACCACGACCACCAGCGTTGACTCATCCCAATCCTACCGCCTCCTCTCTGAAATGCCATTAACGATCATGCTGCTATTACATCTGTATCCAATCAAGTTGGCCAGCAAGAATAACATGTCAAATTTGATCACAGCAATGATGGATTTTTTGCAGTTGCAATCAATAAAGACTTCATCTTCGCTGAGTACTAGTCCCGGTGGTGGTGGTGGTGGTGGTGGTGGTGGTGGTGGCGGTACAATGGCGGCAGTGACGACGACACCATCATTGTCCACTCCTACACCTCAGGTTGTCAATCTCAATAAGGGGAGGGGAAGATCATCATCATCCAAAAAGCCTTCTTTGACTGCTGCTGCCGCTGCCGCGGTGGGGGGTGGAACGCCAACTTCTGCTTTGTCAGCAGCAGCTGCCACAACAAAGACGACGACAACGACGCCTGCCTCCACGTCAACGGCCTACATATCAACACTCCCTTCCGCTACAACCGCAGCCACTGCAGCAACAACAACTTTGGCAACTCCAAAGAAGGAGGAGCAAACTTCATCATTGCACGAGCTACAAGTGCAGCAGCAGCCTGTCGTTGCGTGTCAAGTCAAGATAGTATCCTTCATAACGCACATACTGCTGTCACTAACACCACCATCACCACAGAGTAATAGCGGTGGTAATAGTAATACTGTTGCCATGGTGGCGGAGGCTACATTAAAATTATACGAGGATAGCTGTGCCACATTCGTGCTGCAATTGCTACGTTGTACGTCCTCGTTCTGGATTCTCTCCGGCCGCGGCGGCGGTGCATTAACAACAACGACAGCAACAACTTCCGTAACTCGCAGCAGTGGTGGTGGTGCACTTGGGGGCACTAGCAGTGCGCAGAACCTTCATCATCAGCATTATGCAATCCAACTGAGGAAGGAACTGATGGTGAACATGCGTCATTTGCTGTCGACAAAGTATCGTCGCGGCTTTTACCGACATGTTGACGCCATGCTAGACGAACGGCTTTTAATAGGCAGCAACAATGCAAGATTATCGGGACGCGGAGTCGGCGGAGCAGCAGCGGCAGTGGTGATGCTCGGTGGAGGATTAGATTTAAGTGGCGTTGGCGAGGGTTTTATTGGAGGTGGCGGAGGTGTCATCGGCTATGACACCGGAATCACCGCCGCCGCCGAAGTAGTAACCTCCTTTGCCTCATTGCAACCATTGGGGTATTCTATTCTCGCCGAATTCATAACGCAGATCCGTACGAAATTGACTCCCGCACAGTTATCCAGAACGATTCGAATTTTTTCGAGGGTGTTGCACGGCGATTTGACCGCTGGCTTTTTGGATGCACCCAGAATAATTGACGGATTGGGGCTGCCAAATTTTACATCCCCCTACAGCGACATGCAAATAGCCGCGGCGAAGTTGTTGGTGAATCTTCCCGAAATAATCTTTCACAATCGCGACCCCAATCCGCAAGTTGGCCGCGATTTGCTGTTCCGAATACTGAGATCGTGCGTGTACAAGTTGGAGGTTGTGAATTCTTGGATCCCAGATTTGTTGAATACAATCGCGATATATAAGAGTGAAATTCAGAAGGAGGACAAAGATGAGCAGGAGGGTGGCGATGGCACTGATGCTCTCTCATCATCGTCGCCGTTGACCATCATTCTAAACCTGCAGCATCTGCTCCGTCCGATTATACACGGCATGAAAACTTTATTTTGGTGCATATCTAGCTATTCCCACCAACGAGAAAAAGAACGCCAGCGTTCGTCGTTAGCAGGGGAGGAACAGTTCCCATTACCGTCCCATTGCGAATTACTGGGTAGTTCAAAACACGACAACAGCAATTTTTTCAACGAGGAATTAAATAGTGCCAAGTCCAAAATGACGATCGGTGAACGGGGATTGGTCGAGGATTTCATTCGCGTTGGAATGCCTTGTTTGCGCATATTTAGGATTAATGTCCGCGATGAGTTGGATAAACAGCTGCAGCCGCGGAGTAGCCCAACCAATTCCGTCGACAAAGAGAGACGCAAGATGAATCCCGGACATCGAGAGATACTCGAATCCTTTGCAGTATCATTCACGTCACTCGAATCTTACAATTTTCGAGTCGTCATTGCGAACAACCTACCTTTTTTGTTACATCAGATGGACATTGAGGAGGATAATATCGCCATGTTCAGTCATTTGTTGGTCACTACAGGCAAGGCTGTCAGTTACGAATTTGTCGAGGTGATCTTGGAATATTTGATTTCTCATGTTGGTGGATTGGGTGAATATGCTTCATCATCGACATCAACGTCAATATCTGATTCCCAGGTTGACGGTAACGTGATAAGACCGACCTATACCACCAACGTCATCTCGCCGCCACCGCCCGTCCTTACAGAGAGAGCGAAAATTTTATCAAAATTATTCCAGCTGGCTTTTTCCTCCCTCATCAAGTATCCGCGAAACGAAAATGCATTTTTGCCACATTTGCAAAAATTGGTAAAGGAATGCGTCCAACGTTCGATGGAAGAATGTCCATCACAGAGCATGATGGACGGAGTATATTATGGCGGCCATGAGGAGGAGACAGATTTGATATGGCCGGGTCCTTATCTGGATATTCTGAGGACATTATTTCGTACGATATCGGGGAAGTTTGATGCGTGAGTATGCTTTAGTATGGATTGTATCTTCTCTATCTTTCCCCATGTCCACTCAATAACCCACATACAGGTCATATAAGGAGCTTCTTCCCTTGGTGCCCACCCTTTTGAACAATTTTTACCGAATCTACAATGCTACATTCTCGTCACCACTACGACAGGTTATCATTGAAATATGTTTAACCATCCCCTCACGTCTCTCAGTGTTACTCCCACATTTGCCACTCCTACTGAAATTCATCATACCTGCATTAAACTCGAACATGGGAATCTTGACAAATTTGGCATTGCGGACGTTGGAATTTTGGGTGGATAATTTGCATCCTGATTATTTGTACCCGATCTTTGCAACGCAGGATGACGACGGCACTGGACTTTGCGAGCTCATGGTGGCACTTACGCGACATTTACAACCGGCGCCGTACCAGTATGGAATGTTGTGTATGAGATTGGTAGGGAAGATGGGCGGTATAAATCGATTATTTTTGAGAGAAATGGCCGGCTATGCCAATCCGAGGCTAACGGAGGGAAATATGAGTAGAATAGTTTGTGGGCGTGAATATCTGTCCATGTACTGCGAATGGCAGGGGGAAGCTGGTGATGGGCCATCTAGCGACATGTCTTTTCTCTTACCCTTTCCGTTGGGCCGTGCCGTAGATGTGTTGCGCTGTGTTGCCGCTGCACCCTGCATCACAGTTGCGAGTCACGGCGATCATTCTAACAATTCACAGCCATCGCAGGTATCTTGCCATAATTTTTATGAGCTGCTATCAGTCGACCCAAGGACGTTTGATTTAAAAAACTATTCCATTGAGGTCATGGAAGAGGCCAAGGCTTCCCAGTCAAAGAGTGCCTTTACTGTTCTCCGGGCTGCGTTGGCTTCGTTATTGGACATCGATGATGAAGGAGGAAATAGGCAGATATCAATTTGTAACAAGAACAGAGTAGCCCCGACTAAGCATGATGCGATTGTTTTGCCATCTGATGAAGATGAAGGACCAGACGTTGTTATCTCTCAACAGGGAAAGAATTACAATCACGACTTCAAATTGATATGCGATGGATTGTACGCAGCATCAAATCATGATGATCTCAAGGATGAGGCATTGCTGATGCTCAAGGGACTGGGATCGCACATATTTTATCTCCTCCTCAGCCATCGGGCAAACATAACACGAATCGACCGTGATGGATGCCCTATCGATCCATACCACGGAGATGGAAGCAGTGGTTCACTGGACAACGAGAAGCATAATTCACAAAACCATGTTGCTGAGAAAATTCAGTTTAATTCATTTGGATGTTTTCGCTTTTCGGGGCCATTAGACTGCTGTGACATAGATCCTTTTGTCTTCAATGAGGCTCTGGCGGATGCTTTCACAGATTCTGGTGTGAATAAGTCGCATCTTACCGCCATGGTGGTGATGCATCATGTCGTTGAGCTGTTTCATCACGTCAAAGCTAATGCTGAGGCTACACCCGATGAAGATAAGGGCGAGCCAATTGATGATGAAATAATGGATGTGTGTTCTCCCACAGTCACTGGAAATGTCCAACCTTCCCAAGATGCCACTGAGTGGGGTGATATTTTGTTCGAAAATCTGCTGAGTAAATTGTGTTCTCTCTGCTTCAGCCAACCGTGGAATCATCGCACTGGAGTCATGTCTGGGTTATTTGACCTCGTTGTGATGATGGGTCTGACATGGTCACAGCAGTATCAAGTTGAAATCCTTCACGCGGCGATGTTCATCATAAAAGATACGCCGGATGGCATTGCCCACGCGTCTAAGGCGTCTGTAAGATTCTTTTTGCAAGTGTCGTGGTTCTTCTTTGGTGGACCGTCTTCTTGGAAGGAATCGGGTACCATCATATATGATGTGTTGTGTCCGACGACGACAAATATCAAATCCACATTGAATGTTTACGACGAAACACTCACAGCCCCAATGTCTGTGAAGGAAGCGTCCCTTACGTTGATCCTATCTGAGATTGCTTCGACTAAGCCCCTCGTACGGTGAGTACTCTTGAAAGTCATTGCCTACATAAGTCGACTAAAAAATGGCATGAATTTCATCATACTTAATATTGACACGGTTTGTTTTGCATATTTCCTCATCGCAGATTCGTCGTGCGCCACGTGCTACGAATGATAACCAGAGATAGTGCCTCAATCAATGCTTTACTTTCGAATCATGTCAACTCATTGAAGCGGCTCATATTCCCGAAGTTATTGAGAACATTGCCCCTTCCGAATATGTGTGCAGTTGTCGATGCATGTGCATTTTTATTGGACAGAGCGCCCAAGCTGATTCCTATCGCGGACCAGAATCTTCTCGCCTTTCTTTCTGAGCTGCTAAAAATGATATCGATTGCCGATGGCGAATTTTCGGATCCGAGCTTCGGCAGCGTTGTTCTCATTGATAAGAACGGCTTTGCCGTCAACAATGGTGGCGATTCTACGAGTCAAAATATGTCTGGCATGCACGCATCGTCAGTTTTTCTAAGAAAGGCAATTGTATTAGAAGATGACTCGTTTGGTGGTCGAATCCAAATCCCTCAAGAGCTGCCTTTAGGTATCCAGCTTAGGGTTTCTACGCTTTTACTATTCAGGGCTCTGATTCGAGGGTTTGCTGACGAATTTTATGATGCCGATCCGCAGTCCAAGATTGGAAACATACGGCCACATGTAAGCGAAGTGTTGCCTCTCTGAAATCTTCCGACAAAGATTGCCAAGTTCTGGCATGCTCACCCGCTGCACTCACAATGTCCTCTATGATTATTTCACAGGTCGTAAGCCTGCTGTTCCGTTCGCTCATTTCAGAGCCCGCGGAAGCAGTTGCATCAAGCGCATCAGCGTTGCATAACGCACTGATTCTTGGAAAGGAAAAGGAAGAAGGATCCTCGTCCACAAAGGGACATAGATTGTCTAAAGAATTGATCCAATCGTGTATTAGACCCATTTTGCTTAATTTGAGAGAACACACAAAACTGTCGTTACCTCTCCTGAGAGGTTTGTCACATTTGTTAGTTCTCCTTTCTTCATGGTTCAACAAGACCTTAGGAGAAAAATTGATAGAGCACCTGAATAAGTTTGGCGAGCCGGGTTAGTGCCTTCTTTCGTACATTTTGCGTTTCATCAGTATTTGCATCTGATCCAATCCCTTTTGATTTTCACCCGAACGTTCTAGACAAAATAATGCAACTGCAAGTCTTTAAGCCTGGCGACGAGCCTCTTATTGCCGCAGCTGTTTTGGATCTCTTTGCTCTTTTACCGCAATCGTCTCAGTTTGTTGAGTCTTTGGTCAAGCAAACCGTGAGGTTGGAGATGGCGCTGCCACGATATAAGCCTTGTCTATCGGCCTCACCCTTCAGGGAACCTCTAGCGAAATACTTGAATCGTCACTTTGCCAGTAAGTTTGGTCTTTTTGACAGATTTCCTTTCTGTCAGTATTGAAACTCACAAGCCATCGTGACGAATGAAAATTCTCCACGAGCAGACGCTGTCAGTTTCTTTTTGCAAGAACACCGCCTCTGCAATCCAGTGTACAGTAACTTATTCCAAGACATTCTGAAGCGTGACGATACTGTGCTGATGAGGGACTACCTCAGTGCAAACAGTGTCATGTTGCTGAACGTATGCTTCGACCGGCCACTTCACATAATACGATCAGAGAAGACGTCGACAACCCGGCAAACTGAAGGTAAAATTGCTGTGTATGGCATTCATGAATGGAGCTCCCCCTCAACTCAACGTAAGCTAGAAGTAGCAAGGCAGGACATCGAATTGAAGAAAAAATTTCTTGCACTAAAAACACAAGAAGAGGCCAGATCACAGAAAGCACTCCAATCGAAATCGGATGATTCTAATTTTCCTGAATATCAATCCACGTTGCAGACAGCTCGTGAAGCTGCGGAGCGCGCAAAGAGAGAACTGGAAGAAGCTAGGAATGCTTACGCCAGAGACGTTTCTCAAGTAAGCGCTCAAAGTAATGTGTCTGACAAGACTATGACAATTACTGCGCTTGAGCTACAGCACACGGGATTCAAAATTGTTGAAATACTTACCTCTCTCAACCCTCAATACCTTCAGAGTCAGAATGATGTTGTTCGCGCATTAAGATGGCTCTGGCGCTCTCGGGGGCGACATTATCGACTTCTACACGAAGAAGAGATTCCACCTCGATATCATTACGAATCATCCGCGCTTGGAAAGTTCCTTGTGTCTTATTCCAAGGCTAACCCAACAGACACAGACGTGTTGTTTGATCTCATACGGATATTCTTGCAACCGCTGTCATCCGTTGATTTTTCATTCATCAAGCAATTTTTGTGTTGGACAGTTTCGAGTGACAGTTCTATCGAGCAAAAAAGGCGATGGACCCTAATTCTTCAGAGGTGAGGTACATTGTCGTCTATCGTTGCTTACTTTGTTTTGAGAACTGTTGTGCACTCACTTGTGTATCCTTGGAAGATTTTCGACATTGTTGTCAAGCGAGGGGTCAGAAGAAACAAAAATCCTCAGTGCGCAAATGCTTGCCATTCCACTTCTCAAACAGACCTTGTCAAATTCATTTTTCAATGACTCTACAGTAGAAAAATTGATAGAGTCACTTCTGAAAGATGCTTCTTATGGACCGAAGCTGACTTGCGAGTTGTTACAAATTGTCGCCATTTTCCTCGAACACAAGCACTCACAAGACATGCCCGAGTATCGACAAAATGATTTGCTCAATTTCATTCTGGCCGTGATGAAAAATAATGATGATGCCAGCGCAAAGTACTATGCACATTTAGCCATGAGCAGATTCATTGCAGTTTTTGATACTCCTTCGAAGGTGATTTTACAGGTCTATCACTCTCTTTTACGCGACACGTCAGCACGGGAGGCTTTGGATGTGCTTCTCCCGGCCCTCAATAAGCGACTTGGCAATGATGAATTCAATACTGCTCTGAAGTACACCGTACAGGTGCTGCGCGAGGAAAACAACTCAATTCCACAAATGGCTTATATTTGGGAGTCAGTAACACGACACCCACAGGTTTATGATAGCCACAAATCTGAGCTCATCCCACATATGCTGCACTTGCTTTCCTTGCTTACGTTGCAGCCTACTGTGCCCTTGGAACTTATTAAGCTTTCGGCAGACCTTGCAAAGCTTTTTTTTGTTTGGGTTCTTGCTGGCCAAACTACTGAATCAACAGAAGATCTGACGGGTCTTGATGAAGTTGTGAACAATCTAGTCAGACTCGCCTTTGTGACTGCTTCAGGAGGACCTGATCAACTGCACCGACGACTTCAATTACAGATCCTGTCGTTGCTCAAAGACTTTTTGTCCCATCAAAAGAATTGCACAATAAACCCTTCCCCATTTGAAAATGCTCTTTTGCACCGAGCCCGTGCTGGAGAAAAGAGTAAAGACGACAAAGGCGAAACCAACCACAGCAAATCAATCCAGAAAAAAATCAGCGATTCAAAAGCAGATGCTAGTGAAGGCGTCAACATGATTGCCCTTCGTTTATGTGCCGAGATAGTCCTCATTCTACTCCAGCATGATCCAAACAATGCATTCCTAAATTCATACGGCAAGATGATAGTGAATCAATGCTTCGTAAATGCAATATCAAGTCAGGCACAGAGTCTTGAGGATGTACTTATTCACATGCTTGCCAATGGCCATGAAAGTAATGAGACGATTTCTTACATTGTTGCTATGCTGGAACGATCCCTGCGAGAGGAGGGCACATGTGACCAAAGAGAATTAGCCCTATCAGTAATTGAAAAAGTGTGTGAGAAGAACCGTGACTTCATTGAGCCATTCTCAAGCTCTATGACTGTTCTTGTTGAAGGACTAGCGGTCCAACACGTGAAGGAACAAATAGACCAGACATCCAACGCATTCGCTTTGCACCTGGCAGAAAATAGGCACCAGCACCAGCTATTTGCAACTCCAACTGTTGGGATTTTTGAAGTGGCATGTGGGTTGGGATTCAAACCTTCTTCCATTGGAAAGGATGTGCAACTTAGCAATTGCGGCTTCAAACACCAAGTTATGGTTGAAAATGAGACCCTTAGCATGTCACTTCAATCATTAATTTCATCGATGCGATTGGTTGCTTTGAGTGACTCTCTCTTCATGTTTTCGAGCACGAGAATAACATTCATGAAAACGCTGAGCACCATCTTAGATTTCAGTTGCTCCATTCCAGTGCTCATGACAACAATATCTATCATTGGACAGTGGATTACGGCGAGTGGTCAGAAAATGCCACTGACTAAAAGCGAATACGAAGGATTTTTGTGTCAATTGGCTTTATTAGACTTTAAGAGACTCCCAGAAACGTCGTCGCATGCCCTGAGTGATTTGATTTGCTGCATTGTCCTTTCTTCATATGGGCATAACTCATCGATGATTCAAGATTATCCCATTCGGCTTGACAAGTCTCTCTTGTTGGCCCACAAATTTTTGAGGGAACGTGTAGCCAACGAAGAGATCTTCCAAAAGCTATTTGTTTCGTGCTTGTTATCAGGCAATCCACATGTGCGATCATTGTCCATGAGGATAATAACCATGCAGCTGGATGATTGCAAAATGGATGGCAGTATTGATACAGTGGGTATTTCAACAAGTGATATCCTCGTGAGTTTACTCCACTTAGATTATGAGAGTATTGGAGAGCGCCTGTGGACAACTGTCTTAGTGGATGCGCTTCTGGCTTCGTGCAAATATGATACTGGGGGTGTGCGTTTGTGTCGCCAAGGATCGGATCACCAAGTTTTCGCGACCCAGATGAAGGGTCGTAATTTGCTGCCGGGATATATGCGAATTAACCACAAGAAGTCCAGATCCCCTGACTGCACTGTTAATTTTAGACCTGATGAATATGACGGAGTTTACTCCCAATTTCTGAAAGTTCTCGAGTCACAGAGAAATAACAAGCTCTGCGGCAGAGGTCGCTGCGTTGCAGCCGTCCGAAACCTTGTTCACGGGGATATGGACACTTGCCAATCTATGTTAGAGCTATGTGTTCAGTCTGTGTGGCAATATCTCCCGGATAACCAAACAAGATCTTCTCTTGTCAAACCATTAGAACGTCTCATCGCGAGGCCGTTTCACTCACAAGGGACGAAATCATTTCACTGCGGTCAAATTAATGCTGTCCAATCAATGTTACGGCTACTTGTGGGTCTCCGCCCCATGCCTTTCATTGACCATTTCCTCTTGCAGTCACTAGCAGTGAACTACAATGTACGCAATGAAGCATTGTGCCTGCTCGAAAGACAGTACATTTCAATGAAAGCACATGATCCGAATTTAGACTCGTCATCGCATGGTTTGATTAAGGCTGCTCAGAAATGTTATGACTCATTGGGAGACCGCGATGTTTCACTCGCTATATCCGCTGCTATCGCACATCTCCCCGGAACAAAATTTGCTCTATCATTAGACATGTACGATCTTTTGAACGAGTCAACCAATGCCTATCTATCTTTGATTGATCGAGCAGATGGAAGTGAGGCTGAGTTCCTACCTTCAGAAAGCGAGATGGAATTGTGGGAGGCGCGCTGGGTCGAATCCCACAAAGAAATGGGTCAGTGGGCAGTAGTTGACGAATTCGCATCCTCCACAGGAGACACAACTCTCATGCTGGAGTGTGCTTGGAAAACAAATAATTGGGAAAAGGTCAAGTCTCTTTGTGAACTGCCGTCGTTAGTAGCCTCGCTTGACGGAGGCGACCCTCTCACTAAAATTACCGAGATATATCTAGCCATACACGAGGGAAACCTTGGGGAGGTTGAGAACTTACATTGGCAGAGCGCTCAACTTTGTCTCCATCAGTGGAACCTCATGCCCGCAGTTGGAGCTGGGGGAAACGCCCACAGCAGCATGTTTCAACAGTTTCAAAGACTAGTTGAACTTCGCGAGTCAAGCCAAATCGCGATGGAAACTTCCTCACATTCATCCAGGCGGACAATTCCTGATCTGAAGCTTTTGCTCAGCTCGTGGCGGCATCGACTTCCCAATTCTTTTGAACGTGTATCTCAGTGGAATGACATTTTTCTATGGCGTTTGCAAATCTTCGATGCGATAGCCCGAAATTTTTCATGGACGAATGATCCAAATGTGATTGCAACACTTCATGACCGTCCTTTTGTATGTATATCGTTGGGCAGAGCAGCAAGAAAGCAGGGTTTGAAGGAGGTAGCTACCTATTCTTTGAACAGTCTCACCGAGCCTGCAATGGATGTCGAATATGAGTTCTTGAAACTGCGAGAACATGTTGCCAACTGCCAATTCTCATCAGAAGAATCGTTGAAATGCGGATTGAACTTGGTCAACTCTACAAATCTCTCATATTTCGATTCACAACAAAAAGCTGAGATGTTTCGTTTGAAGGCTTATTTTTTCTATGAATTGAACGAAACGCCAAAATCTAATCAGGCGTGCTGTCATGCCGTTCAGATATGCCCAACTTATGCCCGGGCGTGGGTTGATTGGGGTCAACTCTGTTCTTCTTTATCTGATGATGCGCATAAACAAGCTGCAGATGAAAAGGCTGACAGCAAGGAGTTATCAAAGAAAACTGGTCTTTATTTAGTCCAGGCAATGTCTTGTTTGTGAGTATTTCTGCTGCATGCCATGTAATTTTTGTATTCGTTCCTGCTGCGATGTGCTCTAACAGAATCATCACCACAGTCTCGAGGCAGTGCGATGCGATCCAAATGAACAGTCACGTGACCATATCCCAAACTGTCTGTCAATGCTTGCTAATGACGGGCCGACTTATGGCAACCTTTGTCGAACTTTTGAAACGCGTAGTGCTGTGTTACCATCTTGGGTTTTCCTTCCGTGGATACCTCAGTTGCTAACTAGGTGAGTTTGTACATTCTGCGTTCGTTACAATTCACAACTTTGGTAGAAATATTGTATGTGTGAGTGAATGTGGAGGTATTGTTTGGATCGTAAGTGAGATACGAAGTTGAGACTACACGGGGATTGTCCGACGAAGCGAAAGTGACGCTGACTGATTATCCATCGATACTTGTACGGTGTGGGAAAAGGCAAACTTAGACCAACCCTGAAAAACGATTTCTTTTATCGTCATTCATCATTCTTTTCTTGCTTCTGCAACCAGTCTCTGTCGCATTGAGGCGCGAGCAATGAAAGCTATCCTTGTAGGCATATTGAAAGATCACCCCCAGGCAATATACTACTCTCTTCGTTCCTTTTACTTGGAACGACGTGACATCGAAAGATCTACAGGGCAAAAGGCTGCTTCTCCAAATGACGATGATACACTGACATCATCAAGATTGGCTGAGGAATTCATGTCAAATCTCAGGAAAGTGCACCCAGTTCTATGGAGTAAGCTTGAATCCATCCTAGAAGATTTGATCGTTCGTTTCAGGCCTAGCTACGACGCTGAACTTCTGCATTCTATAGTCGCTTTGATCGAGAAGGCGTCTAAGCCAGAATACAAAACAAGCAAGGATAGTAAGGATAGTGGATCAGAGGTATCTGGTCATGTTGATGCCTGCACCAAGACATTGCACTTGCTTGGTACTAAATTTTTCAACTTTAACAAGGAAAAGCCCGATAGCGCTATCACAAGGAAGGCTGCGTTGTTTCAGTCAAAATTTTGCGACGAATTCAAACGTGACTTCCTTTTAGAGAAAGAAGGTCTAAAAGGTGATGATCTCTTGGCCAAGCTTCATAAGTGGAAAAAATTGCTTGAGCGAGGAATCTCTCGGGTTCCTAAAACTTCTAGCCTACAGGAAGTCTCGCCCTCGCTTTCGTGGTTTTCATCTCAGCCCCCAGATCTATGGGCCGGAGCCTGCGAATCAAAGTCGTTAAACATTTCGAATTCTCACCACGATTCTTATGGCTCACTTGATAATGCATTATTCCATGCTAAGAGATCATCTGCATTAGCAGCTGCCAAGGCCAGTTCACATGCTGTATTGGTTGCAGCTAACGCCGAAGGCATGGGTGGGCATTCAGGGGCTGCGGTAGTTGAAATTCCTGGGCAATATGCACCAACATCATCCAGCATACTAGATTCTAGACCAATCCCTGAACTTCACGCGAAATTGGTTCGGTTCCACCAAACCCTTGAACTGACTAGCAGTTCTACCAAGCAACATGTCCATCAAATCACAATGATCGGAAGCGACGGAAAGATGTACAAATTTCTTTTGCAGCTTGCAATCCCATACTGGATACGGACTGATGAACGGTCAGCTCAAGTGAATTATGTGATAAGGAAAACTCTTCGTAGAGATTTTCGGGCCTGTAGAAGAAGTTTGACTACCAGGCCAAGCGTCGTAATCCCCGTTGCCCAGCGGATGAGGATGAGTGCCAACCAATCATCTCATGAGTCATTGGATTCCATTTTTTGCCATATGCAAGGGCCAAAAACTAGCATGCTCCCTGCATACTTCCAGGAAAAGGTTGCCGAAATTACCGGATTGCGCGTCCAATCTATTGGAGAAAATGGAGAGGAAAATGAGACTCAGGTGTCGAACCAGGTCAAGCTAGATGTCTATCACGATATTTGCCGCAAACTTGTCCTCCCAAATGTGTTGTCGAAATACATGTCCGGGATGATCTCTTCTACCGAACAATTGTATCGATTCCGTCACGTGTTCTCTTCTCAACTGGCAGCCAACTCACTGCTTCAGTACGCACTTTCAATAGTAGAGAGGACTCCGAACAGATTTGCCTTCTGTAGTGCCACAGGACAAATGATCTCACAAGATTTTAGGTCGCAATACAATCATGGTGTGTAATCCGTATTTTGTCTAACTGGATGCTTCGCTGTTAGTGTCACTAACCCACCCCGAAAATAGGATTGTTGGAAAAGCACGACGTGCCATTTCGCCTGACCAGAAATATTACCGAATTTATCGGACCATTTCTGCTCGAGGGCGTGCTCCTTCCATCGTTTGTCATAATCTCTTCAGCACTGCATGCAAAGCGCAAGGTGTTGGAGCCGATTCTTCACTTGCTACTGAGAGATGATGTCATGGCATGGTACATTTCCAAGTCCTCTGCCAAAAATGACCAAAAGATGCAAGAAGTCGAACGCCAGCTCTCCGATCGGATATGGAGCAATGTACGCTTTGTCCAAGAGCGATTCGAAGAGTGTTCCCCAAGGGTAGTGGAAGATGCTGCTGCTGAAGTAATCAAACCAAATCCAGACCCAATTGATATCAAAGTGAGGTCTCTAATCAACGCCGCTACCAGTGCAGAAAAATTGAGCCTGATGTCGCCGGCCTATCAACCTTGGCTGTAGTCTACTACTCAGCAACAATGGTTTTTGGTAAACCAGTCCTTCATAATGCATATTTTATAGAAGCAAATTCATCAAGTTTGCTGAACCAACCCCGTCATTGATCAGGTACCTGATATGCTTCGTGTGTGCTGTGCGTGCTCACCGCTGTGTCTCTCTTGTCTGTCTGACTCTACGGAGAAGCGTCGACTGCCGCCACTGATGTTTTCACTTGCATCGGAACACAGTGTCAGTGCTCCACCAGTGCTTGGAGATAGGGTTGCTAATCCTTGTGCCGACGAGGAAGCTATGACGCAGGCAGGACGGAACTCATCAAGACGATCGACTCCGTTCTAGCCACGACGTACCCCTAAGGAGAACAAGGTCGCCATCGTGGACGGTGCGTAGTCACCTGCCTAGGATAGGACCACATCGACGCTGGAACACCTCGTCGAGATCCTGGAGTTCAAGATAGACCCACACAAACGGCAAGCACTCTGACTTCGATTCCATCGGCCTGGTGACGCCAAACCGCGCGCGCGTTTACAACAGTATCTTCCAGCAGCGCCAAGCGCGGCAAATGCAGCAAGCGGCGATTCGCGGCTCATGATCATGGGGTAGTTCAATTGCGTGTGTACGGACGCGAGCACACCAATTGGACGCTATCACCGAAGCCGCTCCTCCTCGATCTGAACATGCAGTCAGATGGCATGTGCCTGATGATGACCATCGACACCGACACCAGCGTCTTTTCGTTCTATGTCATCTTTCAGTGGATGTTTTTTAGGCTTTGTTTTCGGGGGTGGTGGTCGTGTATTTTCAAAGACACCTTTTTTTGTTTTTCATCAGGAATTACTTAGATAAAAGTAAAGGAGTAAAAAGTAGGTCAACTTGGCGTATTAGATGATGAAAGAAGTGTTTGGTCGCAAATGAAAAACAGCATTGTCCTACACAATCCTTGTCCACCTCTCAATGGACGTGACTGTCCGACGCACCATTGTTGCCAGAAGATTCTTCGAAGCGGGGCCAAGCGTATTTGGCCCCGTTCAGACATTCCACTAGATGAAGTTAACTACCTAGCGTCTGAATATTGGGTACCAATGCACCGGCACATCTGAGTACCTGTGCAATGCCGCCGCTATCAAGTACTTCCTCAGTAGGCGAACCCCTGTCTGCAGATGGAGCATCCAGTCACTGAGGGTATCACGGGCACCAACTCAACCTTGATGCAGCTTTTAATTACCATTGACTTTCCACTGATTTGCGTGGCGGCACCAACTCAACCTTGATGCAGCTTTTAAATACAATAGACTTTCCACTGATTTGCGTGGCACCAATTCCATTTCCTCGAGGATCATTAACCATGACATTGACTCCCAATTCATAGTCGTCTCATCGTCGTCTCATTGTCGTTGCCGCCTTCGTGATTGTCGCCGTCATCATCGCCGCCCCCATCATTGTTACCGTTGTCGTCGTTGTCGCCGTCGTCACCACCATCGTCGTCGCCGTCGTCGTTGCCGGCATCGTCGTCATCATTCATCGTCATTGACATAGTTATCATCACCGTCAGAGACAATTGCGCTTGGTGCCATAGTCAAATGAGAATTGTGACAAGATCTTCTCAGCGCCAGTACTTATCCTACGTATTCCTACGTAAGATATTCGGCGAGTGTTGTGGTTGTGAAACAGGATTTTTTAATTTTTCTTGACCATGACGATACTCCATATTATGGCCACCAAAAAACACCGAATTCACTCCCTAAACCATGATGAACATTGGCGCCCGTAAGTTAGGGGACTCACCACACCATTCGCAGCAGGTTGATGCACCGGGCGGCTGCAGCCGCCCGGTGCAACCAGTAGATTGTCTGCTCTATGTCATACTTAAACAAGTATAAAATACTTTTAATCAAGTATGGGTGCTTCGGTAACATCTGAGTAATAATTCCTGCTAACGCCTAATCTCGTGGTGTTTCCAGGGAAAATCTAAACAAATTTGTTGGGCATCTTAAAAGTTGCAGGAAAAATTGGTGATTTGTCAAATCCAGGCATTGATTAGGCCTAAATGGCTGTACATATTATGTCAGATCCCTTCCGTCCCTCGTTTTCACCGCTCGGGTTTAGATGGTTCGCTAGCTTCAGGGTAAGGATGGGAAATGGCTGTCGTTACTCCATCCTCGCCGTCCTGGCGGTCGCCGTGCTCGGCGGTTGCTCGTTATTGTTTGCGTCTTTCATGAGTGCACAAATAATGCAACCTCCCTCGATCGGAAGCAACACGAATAATCAACTCGGACATCGCCGACTAGGCCGTCGCGGTCACGGTCGCAATCGTGGTAGTCACACCGTTGGTCAGTTTTCTGATCCAAAGACTGTAGAAATTCGCATTCCTGGTTCTCAACCAATTGCAGTTGATGATGCCGCAAAGTCACGCAAAAACTGCCAAGTTGTGTACATTATGGGAGTCGAGGGTGCGACGCATCACGGCGTCACCCCAATTATTGAGACACTCGCGAAACAACAGTTTGATCCTGAGTCTGGTCATCAATATTGGGTCGACAGCAAGCCGATTTATCTAAAGGACGGTTTATTTGGTTGGACAACATATATCTATAAAAAATGGGGATTCCCAGTCAGACCTGAAATTGATGATCCTGATTTTGTCAAGCGAGTGGTAGAAAAAAGTTGCCCCGCCGATGGGAGAAAACATGTTCTGATAGAATGGGCAAGTTTTCCAAGTGGCGAAGAGGACGATCCAAGGTATCGTGTCCAACGGCATCACGATTGGCAGTCGATGTCCCCCGACGAAATTGCCGATGACTACCGAGCGTTACAGCAACCTTTGAATGTCACGGCATTCGTCCAAGCATACTCTCCCTACGTTGATATCAAGTTTGTCGTAATCCATCGACCCTTTCTTGAAACGATTGCATCGCATTACAAATGGGATGGTGGTGCAGTGACACATTCCAACGTCATTCATGGCTTCTTGCTGATACTCCGTAAATTTTTGGATGCACATCCATTCGATTTGGCCACTGGCGGCCCCTTATGGACTTTGCTTTGCCTTGAACGGATAATGGCAAAAAATTACGAACATGAGGGAGACGTCGAAGTGGCACGCCGAAATATTTTGTCGCATCTAGCTGACTTTCTTGGTTGGCCAGTGAAGGAATGTAAGACTTGTTTCAATCAGTGGCATGAGAGCACGAAAAATCCTTACGAGAAGTTGGGTAAAGATGTGGATGCAGTACTTGAACACGCAAAGCAGTTGGAGGGTGTGTGGCCTCCACCTGGCGGTGAGTCATGCAGGGTATGATTCAGATGACTCTACAGGAGCGCATCAGTTAGGTGGGGTATCTTCTGGATGAGGGAGTCGTAGTTTAGTGTGTCGGTCGGGACATTTGCGGTGGTGTTGGCCGTAAGGGAAGGTCGATGCCGGTGTAAAGATAAGTGTGGAAAGTGCAGCAAGCAGAAAGTGCCCACAAATACTACAGTAATGTATTATGAATGGTCACTATGGTACCCATTGTCGTCACTATGTTCTTGCACACTTCAACGCACAAGCTTGATGATTGGGAACACAAAAATATGAGACTTCTTCTGGCCGTAAGTATTAAAGCACTTTTTACAAAATAATTGATAACAAAGAAAGACTAAACGATTTAGTTCGCTAATCATGAAATAAATAGCCGGTTGAAAAAATCATCGAAGGCGTCGGCGTCATTTCCGGCCGAGCCAGGTTGGCGCATGGGGGTGCTTCAATGAGTTCAATCTACTCGAAGAGCGCATCCTTGAGCAAAGACCAGATCTATGTATCTTCTGAAGTGTTCACGCCACCCTTTCTTTGGCCATGGTTACGGTTCAAAGAGAATGGACTTCGACTTTACATTAACAATTTTGTGGTAAGGTAGGTATAGTTATTCAAATGTCCGCCCTAAGTTTAGGTAGGAAGGAGGAAATATTATTGACTGCTAAACTAAAGTGGTCAATTTTGGAGTTCCCTGGTCCTCTTACTCACCTTCAAACAGCATCCAATACATCATGATGCCACATACATCCCAAGATATTATTTAGGTCGCAAGGGATTGCGCCAGCCGAGCAGACACCAGCTAACTGAAAAACAGAAGCATAAAAAAATACGACTAAAACTTTCGTCGGACTTCGAAGTAATCCTTTGTCATCGTGGGGACTTATCTGATCACAACGGATTTATTTTCAAATAGGGAAAATATGCTATTCATCACAATGCTATTCATTCGATCAATTACCCGTTATTCGTGAACTGGTATGTAGGATGCCAATGTTTTCCTTAAATCCCCGTCCACACCACAGGCCGATCTCACCACCTCCTCCGCCCACACAGAGACGTACATGCCTACAAGTGAAACTTTCTCCTCGTGGTATCCATTTCCTTCCTCTTGTGGAACCATTCATACTCCCCAAACTGCGTATCGAACGTACCCTCCTGCAGCCACCTCATCTTCATCGTGAATCGCGGACCGAGCTCCTGCAATCGCGCCTTGGTCTTCTTCTTCCCAGTAGCCTCGTGGACCTCCCGCGTGCCCTCCTCGAAAACGTAACGATGATGCCTGACGAATATGAAATCGCGCTGATTGTGAAAAGTGGCGACCTGCCGTCCACGGAACTGCGCGTTGTGCGGGAAGAGACTACCGAGGAAGCGCCCGGCGCGATGACCGAGCCGGGTGGTGAATCCGTGCAGATTCAACTCCGGTACGTGGGAGGTCGCCGATCCGTTGTTGGGGACGTCCGTCGACGGTATGACGTTGGACACCTTGAAGAAGGCAGTGGGACCGCCGAGGCAATTCCCGGCCTCGGACGGACGGAGGTGCGATATAAGCATGCCGTTGCAGACTTTGCTCTTCTCGGACAGCACGATGAGATGGGTGAATTTGCGATTGGAACCGAAGGTGCAAATCTCCTTGACCGAGTACGACTTGCGGGGGTAGTAGAAAAGCTGGGGTATGAACCTCATCAGGTCGGATATGAAGTGGAACAGCTCCGCGGACGGACACGGCCGCGTCGTTAGCAGTATCTTGGGACGGATCGAGTCGGAGAAGTACTTCGCGAATTCGTCCTCGGCCTCGTCGGCGAGAACCTCCTCATCGTCGGGCTGGACCGACGTGGCCTCCGACTCGCGCGTGTTGTCCAGCGTCCGGGGAGTCGCGCGCTTCGGCGCGGCGTCCTCGCCGAGGGCCACGGCCTCCTTCTCGCGTTGGATGCGAGTTTGGCGCTTCGCGGCCTTCTTCTCGAGCAGGTATTTCCCGTACATTTCGGACCGCTTGAGCTTATTCTTGATGTGACCGGGGTTGTTCGTGGTGGGCCTTTTGACCCTGGCGGTGTTCCCCGGCTTCTTGCCCTGGAGGCTGGGGTGGCCGCCTTTCGGTTTGGATGGGGCCATGGTGTCGTGAGTGTTGATGAAAGAAGGAAAAGAAACAATTGCTAATTAATTTGGTGCGGTGGAGAAATTTGTTGTTGTTGGATGGCCGTGCTTGGTGTGGGGGGTGGGCAGACCGGGGGCGGGCACGGGAGGGAACGCCCTTTTCTTTTGGCGCGCATAATAATACATAATATACACTATTATTCTATCTCTAGAGACGTCGGGCAAAATGTTGTGG
>JALLOS010000034.1:0-21486 GCA_036939435.1 Stephanodiscus minutulus
GTTGAAAATGCAATGTGGGATTGCCTTTATTGTCAAGTTCATCATCTGGAGCATAATTGAGAAAGACTGCGATTCGTACAGCTGCGTACTCTCCATATGATGAGGGAAAAGAAACGGGACCCAATTTATCTGTGGCTTGCATGTAGTTCCTCCCTGGCTCTGACTTAGAGACATCGTCATTGATGGACGATTGTGGAGCTTGCGGATTCATACAACGAAGTAAGGCATCAGGAAACCCATCTTTGACGCATTCAAAAATATTCTTATTGGCGAACTGTTTAAATGCATCCATCAAAACAGATACTCCTTCATTGACGTGAGCGAAAGGGGGCGCCTTGTGTGTGGGTGAATTTGCGCTGGGGAGGAGCGAACAAATTCAAATTGTTTTCCATCGTGTGTTTTAAATTGGATAGGTGTGGCGTGGGCAGAGATTTCCGAATTTCGATCCCTAGATTTAAAATTTGAAAATACCGCTGATTGATATAATGAACTCAGCGGTGATCGGGAGGCAGTATGTTGAAGAAGGCGATAGTAATACTGTCGTCCTTTCTCAACACAAATGTGAGGGCGGATGTTGCCCCAATATACCAAAGGCTCATTAATATTGACGAAAAATGGCAAGCAAAAGTGGTCATTCACGAGGGTCAAGAACCTGTCGATGCAATATTTGCCGCACTTCGGCCCTATGGGGTGAATTACGATGCTCGAAGGACAATCTTCGACGAAGTGAAACGAGCCGGCGTACCTTACTCGAGAGAATATGCCATACTGTTTTCGCAGCGTATCGTCCTTGAAGATGATTCGTTCTCGGGCACGTTCACACTTGAAGACAACGGCAGTGAACCCATCGACGTGATCTACAATTTTGCCAAGGAACATTCTATTAATTCGCACTTCGATGGACTGGTTGATTCATTGCTGCCCAAGCTCTGCGAACTCGCTCCTTGCCTAAGAAAAAGGCCTCGAATTTGGTTAAACGATATCACGGATAACGATGGCACAAGGTTGGGCACACTTGAAATAATGCACGGTGATGAGGCAATAGATACAATAGACGGCTTCGTTCAAAGAATATCGGTTGGCGTAGGCGATCGTAAAGTATTCAGAGAAAACCTGCTTAATGTTGTTTGCAAGGTCATCATGTGTTCGAGGTCTATTCCGGTCATATACAGAAAGGCAATTAAGGACGAAGACGGTAACTTCAAGGGAAACATTGAAATATTTGAGAACGAGGAAGTGATCGATGCTGTGGTTCGGTTCATTAGGAAGTCAAAACTGAGGTTGGACGAAATCGCTCTCAAGAACTACATGTTTCAGCAGGCTTGTGGAGTTAGCCGCTTGAGATGCACGAGAAATGTTGCAGTGGTTTATCAACGGAGAATCAACGCAGGGAATGGCTCGCAAATCAACACATTAACAATCAACGAAAACGAAGAGCCGGCAGATGTGGTGTATCGGTGGTGCCAGGAGAACAATGTTGGTATCCGTTTCATGGACAGTATTATGAACGCGGTGTGTGACTCTGAGTTGGTCATCTGCAAGCGCCGCGAGCCGGTTTACTTTTCCATTCCAATTAGTGGCCCCGATGGGAAGTACGTGAACACACTAGAGCTAAAGGTGGGCCACGAACCTGTCGATGATATCTACGCATTTTTCGCGTCCAACGGCTTGTTCAAGAAGGGATGGGATTTCATGGGAGTTGTGAAGCAAATATGTGTAAAACCTACTGTCGACTGTAGAAGACTCAAGGCCGTGAAACACTTCGATCGCAACTTCACCATGGGAGGAATTGAAATGGGGCATCTTGTAATCTGGGAGGATGAGGAGGTCGTGGATGTTCTTTACGGCTTGAGGAAAAAATACAACCTCACGACAGCCGATCAGATTGATGGGTTCAATGCTATCTGCAAAAAACAAGAAGTTTATTGTCAGCGGACAAAGGCGATTGTATTTCAGAAAACAGACATTTCCAAGTTGGACTATCTAAAGTTTGGCAACGAAACCTGCAAGAGACAATTTGTGGGAGTGAAATTTCGCACGACGTTCGTCAATTTGCCGTTCGGAAACAAGATGGCTGGTTTTTTGAAGGATGGTCCAGTGAAATCCGTGGTGGAGCATCCGCTGTTCTGTGTATGCATCTTAAGTCTGCTCCTGATAATTCTTCATGCAGTCACACAAATTCCTCGACTCAAGGCAAAAGTGCAGACATCGCAAAAAATCGTAATATCAGCGTGGATCATAATCCTCGTTTCCGTTATGCAAGCATTATTGGTCGAGCCTGACACTGCGGTTGATATAGCTATGCATATATATGAAGGGAAACTGCCAGATCTCATTATATTCGAGGATGAAGAGCCTGCGGATGCCTTGCTCAAATGGGGCAAATTGGCTGCGAAGGATCATCATCCGATAGTTCGCGAGCCAATTTACTGGGAGATTCTCGATGAACTATGCAATCGGACAGAAATCCTGCACTGCTCTCGGACTAGAGCGTGGGAGTATTTAAGCATGGGAGCCATGACATATTTTGGCCAGGAGTATCCAATCGATTTCTACAACTCTGATGTCGATCCAGTGGCGCGAAACGAATCACATCCAACAATGCAGAAGGCAGCAGCGCAATTTTGCGAGCGCTTCGTGCCACCACCCGATAATTGTGTCAGGGATATTACACTGCACATCTCCGCTCAGCTTGAGTCCACTGACAAGAAGCGTCTCGACGCAAAGTGCTCCTACAAGAGGCTTGGTCTGGAAATGGATGCACCGGGTCTTGAACTCTATTCAAAGGCTGCCATGATAGCTCGAGAACGGAAGATGAATATGAGTCCCTTTCACCGCGTTGATAATGGCACCGCATCGTTCTACAAGTGGTCCAAGGAGACAAGTGAGGCTCACACTGCAGTCGACACATTCCAGAAAGTCCACGATCCCGAAAGTAGGGAGTGGAACGACAAGCCGTGTGTTCCATGTAAGGACTGGATTGTTGCTTTGATATTTTCCTCTTCATTCTCTAGACATTGATCATTATTTGCTGTCATTGTCCCTCCTTTCCTTCAAAGATTTTGGTGGATCTTTGTGTGCCAAGACCGACAAGGATGGGAATATGATGATAGGTGAGTGCGCGTCCACTTTTGAATGCTTTTTGGTGCACAATTAACGCAACAGCTCACTTGCACTTGCAATGCGCAACGTGTACTGCACAACTTGCAGAGGTGTGACAGCTCAAAGGGAAATGAAGTCGTTTCGGAACACGACACCCCTTTCGAAGTAGACAATAGTCTTGTCTGTAGGTTCGATATCTGATCCAGCGATCTAGCAAATGGAGGAGACACCGAATCAGATGTTGTATTGACTCCTTCTCCGAAAGTGATGGTCATGATGACTGCCAGAGTTACGAAAGTGAGATGGATCCTGTATTTATTAGAGAAAGTTGAATGCATTTATTGAAGCAAAATATATTATCAATTGCGACAATTTTGTATTTATTATACTATCGACTCTAAGCAAACCCCCGGATCGGCCCCGATCAGCAGGGGACCACATCATCATCACCTACTTATCCATTTCCGGCGGCACTAACGCGCGGAATATCGTTCAACTCCGTCAACTTACCGAGCTTTTCGTTGAATTGCTCCACACGCTCGCGGTGGCTCATGCTGTCGGAACAGAGAACGAAGAAAAAAATCGCGTGAGAACAAAAATGGTAATGAAAGTCAGTTCATCATATTCCGAAAAAGGCACGCCGAAAATAAACACTGAAACAGAAGTAGTACCGCGATACACGAACGGGCCAATACGGCACCCACCTGACGACTTGCTCCATCTCCTTCCTCTCCCGTTGACTCTTGAACTTGCGAGACCGTTTTTCTGCGGGAGTTAGATCCTCGTCGTCGCTGCCATCGCCACCGCGACGATCCTTCTTCCCACTGTTGCGATATCCGTCGTCGTCGTTGTCGTCGCCGCCGCCGTGGCGGTCGGATCGCGACGATGCCGCCGGCGATTTCGCGGTCCCCCTGTCGCCTTCGCTGGATTCTCCTCCATGCTTCGACGAGTTCTTCGAATTTTTCTTTGCCGGCCTTTTCTTGTCCCCCTTGAGGTTGAGTTTGCCGCCCGTGAAAGCGCCGACAGACTTCGCCATGTTGTCCTTGTGTAAGATGTGTATTTTATGGTGCAATGCTACACCATAATAATATTATGGTAGATAAAGTTGGAATCCTTTTTTTTTCCTCGGACAGCCTGCATCGGCCTTACACTCTAGACACTAAGTACGTAAGTTTTTAAGTCTGCCTGTGCGTGGCGCGGCGCAACCAACCAACAATTCAACCGAAACCGACGATGGCGTCCGACGCAGACTCCGCCGCCAATGATCGCGACGATGACGATGACGATGAAGACCTCGACTTACACGACGAGCCTCCGTCCCTCCCCCGCCTCCTCGCCTCCCTCGCCCTCGGCGCCCGATCGGTCGGGTCCCTTCCCCTCTCCCGGGCACGCAACGACGATCAAGACGATCGTGAGGACGACGAGGACGACGAGGACGACGAGGACGACGACGAATTCTCCTTCCGTATGTCCCTTCCCGAATTCGCCGCATTGAATGCCGAGGCGCGGAGGACGATATCGTCGCTCCTATGCCGCGCGCTGGGGGGGATCTCCCGCGGGCGGCGCGGGAACGACGATGACGTCTACGAGAACGACGAGGACGAAAATGATAACGACGAAAACTACGTGTACGAATTCGACGATCCGGAATTGTGGGAGAGGTGCGCCGACGCCTGCGACGCCCTGTACGATCGGGTCTCGTCCCACATCTCCTCCTCCTCCTCCTCCTCCTCCTCATCCGCATCCGCATCCGCATCCGCCTCGGGCGGGACCCTAGTCGCCCTGTCCGACGCCTCGCGTCTCGCGCGGCGGAACGCCTTGGGCTCGCACGCGCGCATGACGTCCGCGATCGTCGACATGGAGAAACCCCAGGACGTGTACCAGGGCTTCGTCACACGACCGGTTCAGAACGAGAGGAAGGTACCCTTCGTGTCGCTCATCGTGCACGACGACGAGAAGAAGAGGGCGATGGGGGTGGGGGGGGGGGGGACAGGAGGGAGGGGCACGGGTTGGATCGTCGCGATGGCGGTGGATTCCTCCTCGGGGTTGGAGGAGGCGGTGGTGAAGGAGGAGGAGGAGGAGGAGGTGGGGGAGGTAATGACGCCGGCGGCGTCGAGGGTATCGACGAAACGCGCCGCGTTCGTTCGCTTGACATGATCGCGCCGTCCTACCACGTCGATCACCCCTACCGCGACGAGATCGAATCCCTCGAGTACCGGCCCTGGCAGCTCGACGTGTCCGACGTCGCGCCCAAAACCCCCGAACAGATCGCGCTTCATAATAACGACGGAAACGACGACGACGACGACGACGACGACGGCGGCGACGACGGCGATGGGGCGGTGTGGATATCCACCGAGGACGACCTGGCGGCACTCGTCGAGAGGATATACGACTCCGAGGGTGGGGGGGGGGGGATGCCTGTGCGGGAGATCGCGCTGGACCTCGAGGCTCACTCCCATCGATCCTACGCCGGATTCGTGTGCCTGATGCAGCTGAGTCTGCGCCGTCCCGGCGACGACGCGTCGTCGACGTCGACGTCGCCGTCGCGACGACCATCGGGGTACGACTTCCTCGTCGACGCCCTGGCTTTGCGTCACGCGATACCGCACCACCTCGGCCCCGTCCTGTGCGATCCAAACGTCGTCAAGGTCATGCACGGCGCCGATTCCGACGTACCGTGGCTGCAGCGCGACTTCGGGTGCTACGTCGTGAACCTCTTCGACACCGGCCGGGCCGCGAGGGCGTTGAAGTTCCCATCGGCGGGATTGGCGTACCTGCTGAGGAGGTACGTCGGATTCGACTCGGACAAGGCCCACCAGCTCAGCGATTGGAGGAGGAGGCCGCTCCCGGACGACATGAGGAGGTATGCGGCATCGGACACGAGGTATTTACTGGACGTGTACGACCAGTTGAGACTGGAGCTCGCGCGTCGCTCTTCGATGTCCACGAAGGGAGTGGGCGAGGACGCTTCGATAACGTCGGTCTTGGACAGGAGCAAGCGCGTGTGCCTCATTCGGTACGACAAGGAGCCCTTCCTGCCGTCGGGGTACCTGACCATCGTGGACGGGAACAGGAACGGCGGTGGCCGGCGCGGCGACCGTGGTGCTACTACTATCGCCAGAGGCAGGGTAGCGTCCGATCTGTCGGCCCAGCAGGAGGCCGCGCTGAGGTCGCTCTACGACTGGCGGGACGGCGTGGCGCGGGCGGAGGACGAGTCGGTCCAGTACGTCTGCCCGAACGCCGCGCTCAAGCGCATCGCCAGCAATCGCCCGTCGACGGTCGCGGCGCTTCAGCGGCTCGTGAACCCCTGCCCGCCGTTAGTGATGCGCAGGAGTCAAGAGATACTGGATGCCATCAGGGCGTCGTCGTCGTCGTCGTCGACGACGACGACGACGGCTTCGTCGTCGTCCTCCTCCCCTCCGAGGGAAGGGGGGGCGAAGGACTCACCGGCGGCCAGGAGTTCGACAATGGCCGTCGCGACGAGCAAGCCGGCCGTCCCCGGGACGGCCCCGACCCCCAGCCGCAGCCGCAAGATGCTGAGCCCGATCCTCGGGAGCGAGGCGCTCTACCAGCAGGCGGGGTGGATGTCCGAGTCGGACGACGACTGCGAGGGTGCGGGCAAACTTTTGGACGTCGACGCGGCGAATGAGGGTTATTCCTCGACGCCCTACTCGTCGCACGGCATCGAGCTGTCGCCAGGGGACGTCGTTTCTGTCGCCGCCATCGAGGAGGGAGATGAGGCCACGAATAAACAATCGCGCCGAGGGGCTTCCACGGACGGTCTCGGGACCGCCCGCGCCGCCGGTGTAGGCGCGTCATCGATCGACGAGGAAATGAATGTGGCGAAGCGCAGCGCCAACTTCGTCCAAAGAGAAATGACCAAGTTGACCGACATCGGCAGGTCGTCTAAATTCGGAAACGGTTTCAGCCTGATTGACTTGATCCGTCCCATGCCGCAGCCGGAGGACGTCGACTTCGATAGGGATCAGGACGACGGCGATTCGGGTGGCGACGATCCCGGAAACAACGACGACGCGCCGGGGGGGGGCAGTATCCTGGAGGAGGACGAGATGGTCATCCCCAAGAGCATGCGCGAGATTTATAACCTTAGCAACGCTAATCGACGCACGGGGAAGGAGAAATCCGCGACCTCGAAACTCCTGCGGTTACCAGATGACGGCTCCCAGGAAGTCCAAGCGTTCATGGAGGACGACGTACGGGTCGCCGAGGAGATCATCGCCTCCCGCGGCGGTCTCGGTGGGTACTTTGGAACTGGCAAACGTCAGTGGACTCCGCCAGGGAAGGAGGGCGATGTCAAACTGATGATCAAAATGGGATGGGTGAAGGATAAGAAGGACGCGGAATCGCTGGCAGTGGTCCCCGGCGATCCTCAGCCCCCGGAGAAGGAGGGCGGGAATAATCACGGAGGACAGCAGCAGAAAAAGTCGTCAAACAACGGCGGCGGCGGCGGCGGTGGTGGTAAAGGAGGAGGAGGTGGTGGTGGCGGCGCCGGGGGAACGTTCGACTACTATTCCAGCATGGGCGCCGGTGTTGTGGGAGCCTTCGACCCGAACGCACCGATGTCCAAGAATCCCTTCTTTGCCGGCGCCGCGATGAACGCCGCGTCCATGCTACACGGCGGCGAGTCCAAGGGCAAGTCCCACAAGAGGAACAAGAAGCGATAGAACATTTTAGCACGTTCTGTCCTTGTCTGCTTGTATGTTCTGTGCTCTAGCTCTTCAACATGATTATCTACTACTCTAACAAACAAGTCTTTACCATGTGATTTAATTGGACCCCCCCTTTAACCCTTCAACAATCCAGCAGGGTCAGTTTTGTTCGATGAAATTCCAGTTAAGAATAGCAGCAAGTTCCAGTAATCACCACGACCTTATAAACCCCACGATGAGGAAGCTGCCTACGATTCTGACCTTTGTCAGAAGGCAGAAGAACGCCCGAAGAATGATTGAAAGATTACGAAGGCACTGGGGATCATATATTGCACTTGGCAGAAACGCCAATGATATCTCTTATTATATTCGTCCTTTCAGTTCCAGACGCTGTTTGCAAGTTCGTAATATTGTAGGGGGCAAAGGGAGGATGAAGATTTACGGCAACTAGATGGCACGCTTACGCTTCGCGTCCTTCTTAGCTTTCTTCGCTGCCTTCTTCGCCTTCTTTTCCTTCTTCTTGTCCTTCTTAGGTTGATGCTGCTGCCGCCGCCCCTCTTCCCGTGCATCCGATTCTGCTATAAAATCATCAGCACCGACATCATCTCCCTCTTCCTCCTCCTTGAACCTCCGCATCATCGCGTCGTCGGCGGCGTCATCCTTCCTCGACGCGGATGTCATCATCCCGCTCGCGCTTAGGGGCTTGCCCTCCACCTCGGCGCACAGCGACTGGGTGATCATCCTAAGCCGTTCCAGAACATCGTCGGATATCCCCGATGCGGAATTGCCGTCGTTCGCGAGCTGATCCATCTGCGCGATGAGAGCTTCCTCTTCCCGCTCCTGCCAGCTCTTGCGGGGACCACCCCCGCCCCCCCTTTTGACCCGACTCACGACGTTATCATTATTCTCGTAGGCCAACTCCTCCTGCCGACGACCACCCCCCCCGTCGAGGGCATCATCGCCGAAATCACCTCCCTCCTCGTCGTGATGGCCGTGGTATTGATCGATGTTGGATAGGAACGATTTTAATAGCGACGCGGCGTCCGAGAGGGATACGCCTCGCGAGGAGAGGATCCGCTCAATCTTAGGAGGTTCTTCCATGATGATGAGCTTTCTTGGGGCTTTCTTGGGGATGGGGATGACCGAATAGTAGGTTAGAGAGTGAGGATGCATGGTTGGAGCAGAGATGTATCGCCAAAACTTATCTCTTATCGCTAATATTTGAGTCTTCGCACCATCTCTCTCCTCTCCGCCCGGTTCGTCGTTATCCGAATCTACTTTTTTTACGATCCAGCCAGCAGCAGTAGGCAACACCAGGCAACAGAGCATCATCGATGGCGGAACAAGGTGTAATAACAGCCCACGATTGGATCCGAGGCATTTCCTTCTCGGTGCTGGCATCCATCATCGGTGGTGCATCGAAGCTGTCGATACGAAAATCATGTGAGTGTTGGCGACGAAGATTCGCCCGAAAATATGTACTTCGCATTTTATGGGAGAGCTCTCCAATATTTATCTCATCGCTTCTCTACTGTCTACTATCAACATTCGCAGGGCTTATTGATGCTAGGAGAAAAATGGACGTTTATAGTAGTGGCGCAAGCGAAGCGAATGGATATCGCAATCAAAACCATGATTCCGACGATTCAAGCGTCGATAACGAAGCGCATCAACTTGCTCCCATGGAGGTTGATAGCTCTCCTCCTTCGCCACTACAACCAAATCAACATTCGCCACTATTATCATGCGGTCCCAACCGCAAGCACTACCGCAAGAAGCCCTCGATATCGGAGAAGCAAACGTCGTGGCTCCTATACGTCTCGGGAATGATCGGGATGTCCTTTCTCAACCCACTGTGCTGCGTCTTGGCGATGAAGTACGCGAATCCGTCTATCTTGGCGCCCTTTTCCGGCCTGACCCTAGTTTGGATTGTCTTGTTCTCGGGAATGTCCGTGGGAGAGCATCCGGGTAGGAGTCAAAAGGTGGCATGCGCGTTGATCGTGGCGGGCGAGGTGCTGGTGGCGCTCTTTGGGGATCACACGAACGAAGAGGAAATGGATGTGGAGGATGTGGTGAGTGAATACTTGTTCTAATAGAATATGGATGAGTCATTTCATCTCATTTTACATGTTATTGCCGATTACCCCATGTTGCCACTATCCCTTCTAATTGGACCGAATTCTTGCTAGATCTCATCCTACCAAGATCCGGCATTTCGCATATTCATTACTGTGATGACGCTGTATCTCATCCAGCTCGGAATTTTCATATGGTATTTTCCAAAAGAATCACTCCTGAAGAAAATAGCATGGGGATCCGTGGGCGGATCCATCACTGGCTTTCAAAACTTCCTGAAAGATGCATTGACAATATTCGATGCACACTCAAAACAATCGGGCAACTCTCTATCGGCCCTGCCTTCGGCATTCTATTTATTTGTCATCCTGGCAATGCTCACATCCTTTTCGGGCCTGATGTGCTTATCAGCATGCATGAAAAGGTACGATGCAACATATTCGTCATCAATGTTTGTGGTATCTTTCGTCCTAGCCGCAAGTTGTATGAGTTCCATACACTACCATACAGTTGAGCATTTAGATGGATTCATCAACTACATCATGTATCCGCTAGGCCTAGCGACTTTGTTTCTGGGAGCGTACATACTTGTAAAGCCAACATCAATCATCGTTGGCTCTGTCTCAGATGGCGATGGAACGCATCAGTTGTTTGAAGAGCCGCCGTGTCCAAATTCGAATGCAACTTGTTTTGACGAGAGAAACGGTCACTATCGGAGATGCTGAGTGAAGTGGTGGTATGTTTATCAAGAGTTGGAAACCCAAAGCATTCCCGGCTTTAAAACAACATAGTACCTTTCAATAACATGTCAAATATCGATGCACCGCATCTGTTCATCGATCATTCATCATTTGTCATGGCCTGCGTGCAAAAAGTAGATGACTTCTCAGTTGAAGATTTATCCCAGCTCCATCAGTGGCGTTTGTGGCAAAATGGAATTGATGTCGAGCGTTGATCTGCCTTCATCACTCGAACAGAAATGTTACAACATCTTCAAGTTGGCAAGGTCTAATCCCTCTGCCTTGCAAATTGATTTCTTTTTCGAGCAATGTGCCATTTGATCTTATTTAATCCAGAGGTACGATAGGAGGCGAGGAAGTGCCGACTGAAAGTAGGATTCTGCGCGGCCTTAAGAGGGTTCCTCCTCTTAATTGCCACGTGGAGATCTCGAATGGTCTGTCTGTCCCTCTCAGCTGGAATTCCTGGTCTAGAACTTCCAGAACACGAGGGGCTCATCCTCTCACCACACGTTCAGCCCCTTTTTGGGCTCTTCTCTTCTCTTCTCGAATCACGCTCAATGTTTAGTTCATCAATATAAACTAAACATCTCACATTTCCTGCTCGATTGCATCTCTTTCGAGCTCCGTCTTCCTTTTGAGATGCCATTTTCCAGAGGGGAGTGATAATCCCCGAACGCAAATGGGGAGTGAGCAAATCCCTGAACGCAAATGGGGAGTGATCAATGGTTGTGTTTTTTTATGTTCGTGCTTGTGCTGGTGGTGTTTTTCGATGTTTGTGCATGTGCACTTGCATGCAAGAAAATTGGTGTGTGTGCACTTGCATGCAAAAAAATCGGGTTCAACGCGTGACTCAACAAAAGATCGCTGACACCACACGGACACATCAGAAACTGGTCCCCGTATGTGTATGGGGGGTAAGACAGAATAATTCGCACATGGGGAGACGCATTACGCATAATGAAGTGTGCGCATACGGGGATTAACACATACGCCTCAATCACCCTACGCAACGGCTCTTTAAAGTCTTCTTCGGACATTCGTGCAAAGCCCTCTGCTGTGCCAAACTCTCTTATCAAGCACGTGCCCGCATTGGCAATTCACTTTGCTTTGTATGAATGACGTTTGGACCAATCATACTTAGATTTCAAATCCGATAAGTCCGCCGATACTGGTATGTGATGCTTCCATGGAATTAACCGATCGTGGAAATAATCCTTGGTTGGAGTGACATGATGGAAGAGTAGGCCAGGCATTTGAATCTTTTCGATTGTGCAGGTCCACGTTGTTCCGCCCCCGCCAGCCAGATCTATCTGATTTTTGTAGTGTTCGAGATCGGCAAGGGATTTTCCCTCGCCAACGGCGATGCCCACGGATTCATATGCGCTGTACTTGGAAGAGCCACCAGTGGGGGCTTTACCCTTGCCTTCTATGTTGTAGCTACTGAATTTGATATTCAACCAGGGCAGTGTGTTGTCATTGCCATTGCCACTGCGGTAGAATTGAATCTCAGCCTCGGCAGTCAACGCCACGCCCTTCCAACGGGGCACAAGGTTATCTCACATTGCACTCAAGGCAAGGATGGCATCCAAGTATTGTTGCTCTTCATCGTCATCATCGCCGACGTCGTGTATGAACCCTTGTAGGTCAGGAAAACGTATGAGCGCATCACGGGGTAGAAGGTCAGATAGATAAGAAAAGTCAGTGCCCCTCCAAATCAGTTGTGGCTGTAGTGTGGCACAAGAAAATGAAGGACATACATTGAATGCCGATAAGAGTGTCTGAATTGAGATGAACAATGAACTTTGCAGGTGTCCGACAACGCCCAGAGAATAAAACTTACAATCAACAAATCCCATTGCAAATCTTTCTCTACACCAAACACCAGACGTAAACCCTTGCACAATTGTTTTCCATCGGATTGCGCCCATTGAACGAAGCGATCCGAATGGAGACCCGGCAATGGCATTGGCATCGCGACCATTTATAAACGTTGGTGTCATGAAACGAGCTGCCGAACATGAGAACCGGCACCACACCATCAGAGTGCTGCAGTAGTTTCCACTTATCCACCTGTGGACTATCCCCTGAACTTATTGCCAATACCAGCTCCGGCATGTTCTTGTTGAATCTCTCCGGAAAGACCTTACGCAACATAAAAGTGAGACACCGCATGCTCTTCCAAAGCTTTTTGTTCCCCGTCAACCTTTGATTCTTGTTGTACAGCCCGAGGAATGTGTCGATCGGGGGATTGTATTCTATTAAGGCGAACCTTACTTTGAATATGGATGATTCGTACAATGCATCCTCGAGGGTATATCTCTGTATATTCATCGATTTTTTCCAATGCCCATGATCGTGTGTAATGTTGAACGCAATATCCACCGCGGCATTATAATCCTCGTCATTCTCACTCTCAAAAACACAATGTTTGAAACTGCCGAAAACCAAGGATGCTTCCCTCGTTAGCGCCTTCTCTTTCTCTCTCTGTCTCTGTCATTTGATGCAGTTCAGATTTACCAAGGGTGCTGTCACCATAAGTGCGCTCTCGGTAGTTTGCCATAGCCAAGGATGCTTCCATCCTTAGCGACCTCACTTTCACTCTCAGCTTGTGTGTCTTGGTGCAGTCTATTGCCCTCATCATCATCGACCATCAAATCATATTTCTCGTTGCCACCATCCTCGCAGCCATCCTCATCAACATCGCCATTTCCTCGGCCATAACCACCACCAACCTTCCTTTGGTGAGAATTCATATAGTCATCGGCTGGCATCCTTGTCGATGGGACTGAGCCCTGCAGAAAGAGTGAGGACACCACAGCAATGAGCAGCATGACCACAATCGTCCTCCTGATCCTCATATCACACGAAGGCCGGCGGTATAACGACCGAATGCCGGTGCCAAGCGTGGCCACCGGCGTGACCATTGACCCCCCCCCGCCATCGCAATGATACCACCTTCGTTGATGTCACCATTGCGACGATGGCCCCCCCAACGTTTGTTCCCGAACACGCTCGAACTGAGTGTGAGCACCGACCTTCCTGTCATGAACCCGCCGTGGACCTCGTCGCGACGCTTCCGTAATACGAGTCTCCGCCGTCGCCGCCAACTTGACGACTGCGGCGAAGGCAGTTCTCGGGCGCATCGAACATGCCTCTGTATAAATCCAACCGTTCCGCCGGAGGGGGGCCCGGCGCAATGCTGCCTTTGTTTGCTCCTGCCGTCGACCCATTGGCTTCGATTTTGTAATTGACAATGTCGGCCTGGATGAGATCCAGGAACTCAGGTGTCTTTTTTAGGGCATCATCATCCTTTGTTCATTCGTCATCTGCCATTAGATGGTGTGTCTCTCGCCTTCCTTTACACCAGCAATATCCCCAGAGCAACCAGGTGTTGGCGATCAAGCAACCAAGCGACAACAAAAAGAGAAGCTGCAGCCAACCCGTACCTGCACTACAAGTTCAATGCCAGTCCTGAAACGGAGATTGAACTTTCTTTCAACTCAATTAGGTTTTTGTTTTTAGGATGCGATGTTGGGTCTCAGCATCGGTGACTCATATTTTGGTCACCCAAACTCGGGTCATTCTGCAAGCAATAGAGAGAGATAATGTGACAAGTCGAAGACGGGAAGGCGTGGAAAAAAGTTCAGGAACTCGCAGCCTAACGGGTTAAGCCCTTTTGCAAGAAAATTTTATCATACGTATGACAAATACTTTTATTTCTATTTTATTCCTATGTGAAGAGTCATCTTATCTTGACAACGTTAGCTGTCTTCCTAGTGGATGGAGCATTCCCATAACTCATATTGTGTTTGTGTCGCAGACGCAAATTGAAAAAAAACAATTATCCCGTAGCTGATTGCCCCCTAGGGTTAATAACCCCGTAGCAAATTGCAAATATTTGTGATTCTCATATTATGTAGAATCACTAATTGGGAATCGCAAATATCTGCGATTTGCTACGGATGGGCACAAATCAGCGGCACTGTGCCACCAGCGGAGAGCAGTGACAGCAGCGTCGGCAGCAGAGTAGCGGTACCACGATCCCGCTGGCCCGACAGGTTGTGTGACCGGCGTTGTCGCCGTCATCATCATAGTCTTGGTCACAGCCTCGGCTTAATGTGCGGCGGCGGTACCCAACCACGTCGTCACAGTCACCGCGGTAGTGGCGGGTGCCGCCCCTCCCGCTGCTCTCATCGTCATCCTTCTGGTTGTTGGAAGGATGTGCGCCGCCGCCGCCAACGTCAACGCCGACGTGTTGCCGTCCTCCACTGACGGCCGCTACACCACTTCTGCCCTCGTCTTCGCTGCCATTTTTTTGCTTTTTGATAGTTGATTGTTGAGTTTTTGCCTCCGCCTCAACTGTTTGCTTTGCATTGGCCATTTCCTTGGCCACCACCACAGCGGCAGCCGCCACCCCAGCCGCGGCCGCAACCGCCATCACTATCGCTGTCACCGCAGCTGTTGCCCTCGGCCAGGCCGCAGGTCCATATTTACTAGAATGAGTTCTTTCTTGAAAAAGTTACGAGGTGATGATCATTTCAGAGAACGTTGGACTTTGCAACAAGAGAGAGAGGCACTCATCAAGTCAGAGGCAAAGAGAGACACATTAATCTATTTTCAACCCGTTGGGACTTCTGTTGGGTAGCTAGGATGGTCTTCCGTTTGCTCTGTGTTTCCTAGGCAATAAAGTCAGGAGGCACAGAAATTGAACCCAGTGATCATTTTTTGCCATGCAAATGCCGTGATTCCTTGATATCATATGAAGGGGTGCAACAAGTGTGTCCAAAAGAAGGAGTGTGTGCATGGAGCGACCAAGAAATACTACCAAAGGGAAAGATACTATTAGTGATGTCGATCGCAGCAGTACTTGTTGATTTGTCTCTTTATTTTAGCTTATTGCTATTATGAACTCAATATCGTATCATTCTATCAGAATATATGGGATAAAGTTCCCTCACGATTGCAAGCCGCTGCAACTATCATCAATCTTAGTATAGAAACAATCTCGAGAAATGTGTAGCACGACTCATCAGCTACATTGTGCTTCTCCTTGATTCTTTCATTGCCAGCTCCAGCTCTCTGCGCAATTCACCGATATCGACACCATCCTCGCGATTGAGGTGAATTGACGGGCGAGAATAATACTTATCCTCGTGCTCGGACGACGATGACGGTCCTCGGGAAGCCTTCCCGGATATGCCGAAAAGGGATCTGATGGCCGGTTTTTGACCAGTGCTAGCGTCGAAAGCACCGACAGATGCACCGGTGTATTCCCTAGCCCTATTCCCGGCGGACGAGAGCATGGGCTTGTTGGCCGTTGGACGACATCCCTTCAGAAGAATATTCTTGATAGAATCGTCTCCAGGTGCACTAACGGTGGGCCTGCGAGGCTTTGCGGCTGGCCCAAATGTTAACCTTACATTCGCAAACGACATGCGTCCAGGACCGGGGCGTTTGACGTAGTCGTTATTACCCTCGTAGTCCTCGATGCGCCAAGTTTCGCCACTGTCTCCTTGGAAAGGTCCATCTGCGACATCATCATCGCGTTTACCGCACCCCTTTTTGTTGCCTGCGAAGCCACTATGTCTCACACTCTCCCCCCACTCATGGTACTAAAGTAACTTGTTCTAGCCGTATGTACATACGAGCACGCGAAAGCAAAAGTGACGTGGAAAGATACACTCTTTCCAACTCGCCATCCAACTTTGTCTCCATCTCCTTGTACGGCAAATTAGAGAGCTTCGGCTCATAAATTAATCAATATCTCGATTTCCAATGTCAAATCGGCTAAGTGATTAACTCATNGCTCTTTGTCCCTTATCAATAAGGGGACAAAGCTGTGCGTCATAACTGACATATTATTGGTACCTCTTATTTTTAGACTGGTGGTACCTATCACGGACACCCTATTAATCTGCATTCAGCAACAACAAAAGCTGCATGCAGAATCGGTATCACACACATCATCTCTTCGGCTCGGCATCACCTGTGTGTCAGCGTTCTCTTTTTACTCTATTATTGTGTAGGCCGGCCGGCAATGGTTACAATGCCATCTTTTGTACTCTAGGTAGAGAGGTGGTGTCCTCGTGCTTCCTCCCATATGAAAGGTTCATTTCACATCCCGCAAGTAATGCGGGCAGCACAATGTACCAGCTACGGCGAAAATATCAATGCCATCCTAACAGTGCACGATGGCATAGCCACTCCCCGTCTCGGGTCAGACGCCCCGCCAGCGGGCTTTCGCAGTGCCATGCTCGTTCGGGTCCTGTCCGTGGCGCTCGCCCCGGGCGACTGCCGAGTGATGAGCGGCATGACGAGGGAGTTCCAGGGCCCATCGTCCTTCCCGTACACTCCCGGGGGGGACGTATGCGGCGTCGTCGTCTCCGCGGGGGACGGGAGCAAGTTCGATGTAGGGGACCGAATCGCGGCGCGGTTCGTCAACAGGCCCATGGGGATGCTGGGAGAGTACGCGCTGGTATGCGGCGATGTGTGCGATCGGGTTCCGGAGGCGATTTCAGCCGAGGGCGCCGCGGCGCTTGTGTCGTCGGGAACCGTCGGCGTTCTGATTGGTGACAGGATCAGGGGAGGTGATAGGGTGTTGATCTTTGGTGCGGGGGGAGGCGTTGGCAGCCATCTTTGCCAAGTGGCCAGGCTTCGAGGCGCATCCTACATCGTGGGCGTTGGGCTTGACCCCGAGAGGCTCATGGAAGAGCCACTTTGTTGCGACCGCGCGATTGATTACACGAAGACTGATCCCTTCGACGTGGAGGAATGGAAGGACGACCCCTTTGATGTCGTGGTCGACCTCTCAGGAGGAGTGTGGCCGGCTCTCGTCGATCAGATGCCAACGCGCCAGTCCATTGTGAAGCCCGCAAGCAGAAATGGCCGATACCTCACCACCACTCCCGATTGTCCAATATTTGAGATTCATTCGGTGTGGGGCCTACTGAAAACGTTTCTGCTCCCAGCTCTGTGGCGCGCGTTTTATTCACGTTGTGGCGTTTATAGATCCTCTCTCCCGACATACTCATATGTAGATGGCCTGCCTGGAACTTCCGACGTGGTCACCAGAACATTCGGGCTTGCGAGTGAAGGGAAACTTGTCCCTTCTATCGATCCGTCGGGGCCGTTTCCGTTTACCAGTGAGGGAGTGAGGCGTGCATTTCATCTGCAAAAGAGCCGCCATGCCAAAGGAAAGGTTGTAATACAAGTGTCAAAAGAATAGGCGTTGTATTGTAAGATCATTTGTTACCTATTAGCCTTGTCACTCGGGCCTAAAGAGTGTCCCGGTCTTGCTACTTTATTACAAAATGAAGAAAAAACTATACAAATTAATAGGAAGTTGGCTCATATCTCAACAAAAGTGTAGCACTAATGGCTTCGCAAATCTCTCATTGCCAGCGTCAGTTCTCTGCGCAATTCACCGATATCTACGCCATCTTCGCGATTGAGGTGAATGGATGGACCGGAGTAGTACTCATCGGACGATGTCGATACATCAGAATCCTTTCTGGATTTTCTGAAAAGTGGAGCGAAGGCGGATTTTCGACGGTTGCTGTCACTGGAGGCACCAGCGTTTTCTCTCGCCCTGTTCTTGGCGGACGTGAGCATGGCATCATTGGACGTTGAACGACGTTCCTGCTTAAGGAGAATATTCTTGATAGATTTGTCCCCGGGTGCATCGACAGGGGTGGGTCTCTGAGACTTTGCCCCTGGCATAAGAAACGTCAGTAGCCTTATTTTCGCGAATGGCGTGTGTATAGGACCAGGGCGTTTAGCGTGGTCGTTAGAACCTTCGTAGTCTTCGATGCGCCAAATTTCGTCACTTACTCCTTGGGAAGGTCCATCTGCAACATCATCATCGCGTTTGCCGCACCCCTTTTCGTCGCCTGCGAAGCCACTATGTCTCACACTCTCCCCCCAACCCAGGAATCCGCTGGAGTCTACCAAATTTGAAAGACTGGCATCGCTACGGTTGGACGACAAAGAGCTTTTGTTCAACGCCCCATCGCTGTTCGATCCGCGAGGAAGATGAGTATATAGCGACGACGAAGAGCTCGCATCATCCCGACTCCCGTGTCTCCTCCATGGAAGGAATCCATCGCTATCAACGCAAGAGCTCGTTATACTGTCTACACTCGATTCACTCGCATCCAAAGAAAATAAACTATTTCGCCTAGAACTAACTCCGAAATCCATCATGTTGACGCTCGCGCTAAAATCTGACATGGAATTGTGGTTGCTATCGTCATTAGCATCTCCACTGAGTCGTTTGATTAATTTGCCATTCAAATCGGCTTCGACATCCTCGATTACGAACTTCAGCTTGCTCTTGAAAGACGCGCCGCTCCTGGCGGATAATCTTCTTGGAGTGCGACGTGCTTTGAGGTCTGGTATGGACGCCACGAGACACGCCTCGAAGCTGGAATTGGTGTCCTCCTCCTCTCCGGGAGATTTGATATCGTCCTCTCCGCCCCGGCCATTGTGGTTCTCCTTGCGATGCGTCGACGTCGTCCACTCGTCGTCCTCAGAAGGGCCTCCTCCTCCCCGCATCCGTCCTCGGCGGGGCACCATCAGGGCGGAGAGCATCCCCGCGTTGGTCGTAGCCCCCACCGTCTTCTTCCCTCCCATGTTGACGTAGGATCCCCAGCCCGCGGCCTCGAGGGCCGCGCGTATGTCCGACCACTTTGTGTTGGGATCCTCAAGGATGTCCGCGAGGGCAGTTGCGGCGGGAAGATCGTCTTCGTCTTGGTCATTGCCAGCCGACGGGCTCAATATTTTCATAGGATGAGGGTGATTCATTACGGAAAAGGGGGAAGGTCCCCAACGACATGCGCGAGGACAATCGAAAATGTAAAAATTGTGTCCATTTATTTTTCACAAGAGCACAGTTCTTTCACAAATTGTTAAAAAAAGAATGTATGTGTCACGGTTCCAGATGTTGTGATCGCGTGGCAGAAGAGTAAAAAAGGAAAACACAAAACACAACAGATCAGACAGATCGCATTCTCACACAGCGTTTGGCGCGGCTTCTGGAGAAGCTACTAAAAAAATATTAGAACGGATTCGATACACAAGCGACCGGCGATGCGATGTCGGGAGTGCCAAAGGCCCAATGAGAGCCTGGGATTCACAATTTTGTTGTGACACACACCCCGGGAAAACCCACACTCCTCTGTGGGATAGAATTTCCGGCGTGAATCCAAAATGGCACATTCAATTCCACAAGAGATACAAAGTTTCTTCAACACTTCCCGCCCTTCTATTATGCCGAATTGAATTTTTATTCCATCACCCTCTTCGCTTGTTTAGGCAAAACAATCACACTCAGCTGTACTGAGCACACAAAACCTTTCATCCTCAATCCAATCTTTCATACGTCGATCCAATCGCATACCGCCTCGATACAATGGATGATTTGCAACTTCAAGAACGGATCACAAGTTTGGAGCGGGAGTTGGTCTCAACTAAGCTGCAGCTCGCCTGTGCCAAGAGCACTGAGGACAGCTTGAAGCACCAGCTTGCCAAGATGAGATTGGCCCTCTCCAAGGCCACTAGCAGTAATGTTCCCGCATCGCACTCTGCATCTTCACGTGCAGATGGTGCTGAAAATGACAGCAGCGGCCTCCACCGCCTTAATTACGCTATCATCGAGGTGCCAATAGGAAACCCCCTTTCACGCAAGAAGAGTGGCGATGACTTGGACGTTCATCGTCCACGGAAGGTCAAGAAGGTTCTTAATCCAGGCTCTTGCGCCTCCGCCCTTAATTTGTACGCCGAATTCGATGCACCCCTTCACCCGTCACCTGAAGTGGATTCACGTGGCGGGGGCGAGCTCTCGCTCCGTCGTCCAGTTTGCAACAACAGGGCGTATCGTCATGAGTTCGCTCTCCTTTTCAGCAGTCTCGGTACATCGTCAGCACCATCCATTAATGGCGGACGTAGAGGTGGCAGCTGGAACAATCCCACGAGGGTCGGCAATAACCCATATACTAATGAAGGGAGCGCGAAAGGAAATGCTGAGTGGGGTGAGATGAACTAAGAATCGACGGCGCCCCTTCGGAAACGAGGAGCGCTATTTTATCTTATTTATACTTTTAGAGATAAGGATTAGGATGCTACATCAAATAATACTTATGTCATTGATGTAACTGTTGCTTTTATTGTGATACTTCAATGAACTGAGAGTTCCCTCATGGACACTATGGTTCTGTTTAGGGATAAGAAATTGCAGATGAATAAATAAATAATGCATCTTTGCATATTCGCCCAAACTCACATATTGTAGCCAGCACAGAAGGAGACATGATCAAAAGTCGAGATAGCTTAGTATTATTGCTCCAGGATCCAGGATCTTGCCTTGGCATGGGGCGGTCACTTTGCGCCGAAACTCAGCTATCAGTCGAGGCAGCCACCTTTAACTACACTCTAGGGTTCTGTGGCAGACTCGTGGAGGAGATCGATATCGTGAGGGGCCTAACTACGATCTACGATATCACGCCGTTGATTAATGAGGAAGTGATGGACACGATCGACATGCTGCAAACAAATTTTAAGTGCGCTATGAAAAGACACAGATTTAGGCTAATGCGTGAGACCTGCAAAAGAGAGTGGAATGGAAACCAGCGGGAAAAAAAAAAAAGCAGAGACCCAGGAGTCGTCGTCAATGCATATTCGAGTCTCTATCGCGCAATGGCAAACTTACACAGATGTAGTTTCTTTGATGAGATTGTGTAGCTTGACAGAAAATGTTACCAACAGAAATTGTGGTGCATCTGCACATCAAAACTACATAAACATTATCTACTAGGTACCACAAATATGCTAGAGTGGGTACATTCCACATACAAACACCAGAATGATTTGTTGTGTGCATGCATGCACAGGAACCAACA
>JALLOS010000035.1:0-22658 GCA_036939435.1 Stephanodiscus minutulus
ACAAATCATTCTGGTGTTTGTATGTGGTATGTACCCACTCTAGCATATTTGTGGTGTCTAGTCATTTAGGCCCACATGGTGGAGGCTGCAGCGTACCTAGCTACGGTACGGGGCATTTCACAGATAGTTTAGAAGGACATACCTGAGAGCCAATCTTCTTCCGATTGTCTTGCATGAGGCCGGATGAATTATGTCGGTAGGTTCATCAAGGTTAATAACAATGACCAAGTCCTCAGCCATCATGGAGACCTGTTAGTTAGTATAAGCTTGTGCAATGTCATCCTGTCGCTTGGCCTCACGGGGTGTCCAATTCATATCAGTTGCCTCACTCAAGTGAGCATGACATCCCCACATTTGTTCAACACAACCGTATTATTTGGCGCATTGAACCAAACAGTTTCATCTTAGCTCGGTACTTGATTGCAATTTCTAAATGCAAGCTCTTTTGAGCAAGCTGAGCGTGATGGCTGAGTTTTTAAGGTAGTGACTTCCTGGCCCTCAAGTTTGACATTTTGGATTTGAAGATTCATCACTTGAGTGATTCTCCAATGTCAACATTGATATCCATTGTGAAATCCTAGTTGTCCGAGTCCATATTGTCAGCCTTAGCCATGCCTTGCACAGCAATTCAGTTTTTCTTGAGTTCTGCTAGGATGCTTTCCTTGGGTGTAGCGGTAGAGACTTTGAAAGAGGCAACAACAGTCTTGCTGTCAACTAATCAGAGGTCCTTGATTTGAAGCCTCGAACCATTCATATGCGCCTGCTCATGTGATGCTGTACACTCAATGATCTCTTGGGGATCCACGCAACCATCGAAATATATACAGTGGGATCACGGACACGGAATTCTTCTTTCTTGGTTGACTGGCGTCTCTTCCGCCCATTATCTCCTCTGTTGCCCCAGCCCTTCTGCTTGTTGAAGACATTGCTTTCCTGAGTGTAATACTGCCAGTATATTTTGGGAGCAGGAGGTGACCATTGGATCTCACTGTTGTCAACGTAGAGTACTGTGTTTTGGACCAGATTCTTACAATTGCCTGTCGGTAGAGGCATAATGTTGATGGGGAGAATGAAAGCCCTTGGGGAAAATTGCATTGACTTGAGCGTTCGGCGGTGCGTCTACAGCAAAGTAGAAATGCCTCTGCTTTGTCGAGAATTCTCATGACCGAGGTGTTGGAGATGCTGCGAGGGTTGCCGATTCTTGCCACAATTTCCAATTCCCGGAAAGTCACAAGTTCTTGAGGATGTCGGTCACAGGGGACGCCAAGGAGTAGGCTTTTGTCACAGGTAGGAGAAGATTTGGGTCGTTGGTGTATTGAAAACAAACAATGACAAGGAAAATGAGGGAGAGTAGGGGGAGATAATCCGCTGGCAGTGAGGGGAGAGCGAGGTCGCGAGGCGCCGTTGGTTAATTATAGTAGTGTTAGTGAATGATCCGATCCAAAAGTGCGCCCACCACACTGTCAACTGTCATAAGGTAGCTTCACAAGCCATAATTGATGAAAAGATATGAAAAGTGACAATGCTATTAATAACATTAAGAACGTAATTTCTGCACATCATTAAATCCTACTACTAACTTCGTCATCCTGCCCTTGTCAAGTCCCCACTCGCATATTCACAAACACAAAGAACAAGACTTCAGATAATACTCTGTAGAGATTATACTCTCATCCAGATACACAAACAAAATCATTCCAGCGTCGCTGCATCAGCCCGACATGATCTTTGCACTATTACCAGGAAAATAATACTTCACAACCAATATCTTGCCAAAGCAATATGGGCTTTGTTCGATCAAGGTCACGACATCTTGACTAGACTTTTCAAGCTTCTCAATCTCTTTCAACAATAGACCCAGAGTTCCTGCTCTTTTGATGCCCATCATTTTCATTTCATCACGACCCAAGGCAAGTAGTTCTTGTCCAAAGATTTCATTATTGTAAAACATGACCGAAAAGTTTTCTCGGAGGCCTTCAATGTTTCTCGCCCAAGTGTTCACTTGATCTGGTGTCCATTCCTTCACACGTTGGGTATTGCACCCTTGCTCAGTCCACTTCGAATCGTCAAATTGATGTGCCAAAACAGAATCCTCAGCAGTTTGCAATGTGGATCGCATTGTGACCATGATGTCACCGCTTACATTGAGAACAATAACATCCTTGGCATCCCCCGTAGCAAATTTGTCGATGAATGTTTGCTCGTCATTGAAAGTTTCTTCAAGCTGAAGCATTTCTGACTCGGCCTGAATAAGGCACTGTTGGTTTGCATAATGCTTCGTTGATGTCATCTGTAAACCTGGTGCCTTGCTTGTCGACCTGTATGGTATGCTTGGATTGTTTTCCGTTTGATGTAGCGATTCTGGCTGAGGGCGACGATCCACTTAATTGAAACACTTCAATTTCTTTGATGGTATACTGTCCGTGAGGAAGTGACCCCGGATGATAGGTATTTCCTGAAAAAAAATGGACATTTGATCCTTGCACAAGCATGTTGTCGCCACCACCAAATACTGGGCCAAACGATGAATGATTGAAGATTGCATATTGGTCACTCAAACCTTTCAACTTCATTTTGCACGGAGATGAAATGCCACTGCCCGAGATTGCGAACAAGAAGGCCTTGTTGGCCGCAGTGTCCCCACCACTGCTTGACCAGGGAGTGTTGGAATACCCTCCAATGACTTTACCATCAGTTGTTTCAATGATGGTGAGGGTACAGTCCTTGTCATCACACTTGGAGTGGAATGTCGAGCCTGATTGACCATCACGAGATCCTTGATAAAGGAGACTGAAGTCCCCATCCGAACCATCTTCCTTCAGCCAATCATGAAGAATTTTCCAATGCCCATTATTATTGATGATGTTTGTCCGAAAAAGGGCTCAATAACCTGTCAAACTCCTCACGTCCCAGAGACCCTAGCTGCAAGATAGGGGGTGGGAGTAGAGGAGAAGAGTGAGCCTAGAGTACTTAGGGACTATCTACGCCGTATCTGTAACAATGTTGATGTCGGGCAATTCCTCCGTTGGCTCAAGGCCGAATAGTTTGAACTGGTGATGGAGAATGTGTTTGTGCTCTTCATCAACACTTGGAAGATTCGGAGGGCTGTCCTTGGATGAAATCAAAATTTCATTTAGATAATCGACAATCGCATGGAAGCAGGTGGGATCAACATCAAGGAAGATGCGCCCGTGGCTGTCCTGCTGCAACTTCTTGTCCCAGCATCCACTGAACAATCCCTCCAACCTGGTCCCCTCAAGTTGGATCAAGGTAGATCGCTTGGCAGCTACGATTTTACCTCCAGCATTGACTTCCACGATGCCGTTATGTGCGGCATCTGGATTGCCACTAGCTTGTGCAATGACATACATTTTTCGTGCGGTTCAACTCGTCTAAGCGCTCAGTAAGCCTACTCTCCCTTTTACAAAGCTCTTTGTATTCTCGCTCGATATTGTCTTGGGGTGCTTCAAGGCGTTTATGCACAGCGCTCAGCTCGTCCATGCTTTCAACTTGGCTTGCTGTTTGGTGGTAATGATGTGATCCCTTTTGTTCGTCAAATCATGTGATAAAAGTGCCTCGTGCTATTTTATCGTACAGACGGCTGAACTCATGAAAATAATATGTGTGTAATGGAATTTTCCCTGAAATTTTCAGGTGATGTCTGATCTGGTTTTCATGTGAACACCACCAATCCCACGTTTTAAGCAGAGCTTTAATTCTGGTTTGCACCAGAACATTAATTTTTCTACAGTGTTGCACTGGAAGACTCATCACTGCCGCACAAACACAGCCGTAAGCGTTCTGAGTATTTCATGACGACAAAGAATCTCACTGTTCATTTGTTGACGGGGATGTGAAACGCACCGCCTGGGCGCTCAAATGGGAGGTCCGGGCTGTAGACGCGGGCTATCGTTGTGCTTGCCTTTTTAATTTAGGTGCTTGATTTCAACCACAGCAAAGATATGCCTTCGGCACTTAATTCTCCTCCGATGGATTTGTTCATACACACCATGCTTCATTATGTGGTCGAGGTATATATCGAATCACGACGCCATAATTCATTTACGCTACACTTTCACCTCGGTTAGGGCTTGTTTGACATCATCAAGCGTGATGAGAAGAGATTCGATGCCAGCACCTTCTTCCCTCGCTCTAGATAGTGCTATGGAGCCAGCGCATCTCACCAAGCCTTCGAGGTCGGCCCCGCTGAATCCGCCGGTGACGGAATCGTGCGCAAGATCAAATGCGGCCTTCCTGACGGGATACAAATAATCAAAGACGTCTTTGGTGGTCTTTTTCAGTGCCCGTCGTTTCCTTCCCCTCTCCATTGTAGTAGTTACGGCGCCACCGTCACTAACATCCCGATCGTACGTCCCATCTATGGCGCCGCAAAGAGGCTGACTCAATCTACCCCTATTCCTAAGCGCCCCGAAGTGAATGTTCAAAATCTCGCGCCGGCCCTCCCGATCCGGCAGCGGGATCTCGATTTGGACCTCCAACCTCCCCGGTCTCAACAGCGCCTCGTCCAGCAACTCGCGACGGTTCGTCATCCCTATGAGCAACACGTTGGGGATGGACTTCACGCCATCCAACTTGGATAGGATCTGGTTCACGGTCGAGCTCCGCGTCGCCTCACCGCTGTCCTCGGCCGATGATCGTTTCCTGAAGACCGCGTCTATCTCGTCGATCACGATCACGTGCAACGCCGAACGCGACGCGTCCCCGTTCACCGACGCAAGCTCGGCCTCCGCGTCGTGGAAGAGCTCGCGCACGAGCCTCTCCGACCCTCCCACCCACCGATCGAGCAGCTCCGGCGCGGACACGATCTTGGGCGCCCTGGCCCGAAGGGCCCTCGCGATCTCGCGCGCCAGCGCCGTCTTGCCGCATCCCGGCGGACCGTAGAGGAGCAAACCCCTCACGGGGGTCAACCCGAGCAGGGCGAGCTCCTCCGCCTCCAGTGCCGCCAGGGACAATCGCCTCGACGCGTCGTCCAGCGACGAGAGGGCGCCGTCGTCGTCCCCGGACCCCCCCCCCGCGCCCCTCCCCCTCGCATCCCCGTAGGACAGGAGGTTGCCGTCCTCGTCCACCTCGGCCGGCCGGAGGACGCGGCCGTCGAGGACCCGGCGCACGATGTTGTCGATCTGCCGGCCGAGGCCGCCCACCCGCGAACGGAAGTCGGACGCGAACGCGTCGTTCCTGTCCTTTCCCTGGAGGAGTGACGACGACGACGACGACGTCGACGTCGTCCCCCCCCCACGATCGTCTACGGCCGATCTATTCGCCTCCTTGTCATCATCGACGACGTACCGGAACATGTCCCGTGGCCTCCACGCCAATCTTCGAAGCGTCATGTCGCCTCCACCCCCCCGGCCATCATCGTCCGAATTGTCCCCAAGAGTGTCGCTTTTGCCCCCCTGAATCTTGGGCAGAAGCGTGTACTCTAGCACCATGGCCGGTCCCATGTCCACGGCGTCGTACCTTCGCTCGGCCCCGCCGTACTGCACCCACGATGGCACGCGCTCGCGTGCCGACGTCTTCCTCTCGGTCTTCTCCCCCGCCCTCCGGGGCGGTCCGATCCGCCCCCGCCCGACGACGACGGGAGTATCCGATATCGAGTCACGCCGCCGTACAAAAGCTTCGCGAAGGTGAGGGATCCCGCCGGCTCGTACAGATCGCCGCCCCGCAATCCCCGGCCGGACGGGAGGAGGATGAGACGGCATCGGATGCGGTCCATGAATTCGGCCCGCGTCCGTCGCATCCTCCCCCCCCCGCCGTCGTTGTTCGCGGCGACGACGACGACCACGGCGTCGTCGTCGCTCCCACCACCCCCGTCGTTGCTACCGTCGCTTCTTCCGTCGAGCAGGCGGAGGAAATCGTCCGACACGGTCCCGTTCGCGGCGAGCCTCGCCTCCGGCGACAGGTCGATTATCACCGGGGAGGGCACCGACCTCATCCACCGTAGCCACGCGATGGCCTCGTCCCGCTCCTCCCTCCTGCCACTGCCGCTCCCCCTCCCATCGTCGTCGTCGTCTTCGCCGCTACTCCCGGGAAGGTACAGCCGGACCTTGTCCAGCGCTTTCCTAAACGCGAAGGCGCTTCCCTCGTCTATCCAATTGGTCGCGCTCGATCCCTGACCCCAACCCTCCTCGTCCTTCCCCACCACCGCGTCGCGACGGCGGTCCGACTGGAGTAGGGCCGTCGCCGCGAGGGACGACAGGAGGGCGAAGGGATCGTCCTCGTCGCCGCCGTCGTCGTCCGGGTTGCTGTTCGATCCGTCGTCGTCGTCGTTTTCGACTTCGATCCCGCTCGCGGGGGGGCCGTCGACGATGGTCGTCGTGGCGTCGCGGCCGAAGGCGGTCGCGGACGGCGGCCGGGGAAGACGGCGGGCGACGCGGCGACGTGGCCGAGGATCGCCGCGCGCCGCGCTATCGCCGCGGGAGAGGCGACGGGGCGACGACGATGTCGCGAAGGCGACGGACGACGTCGAGGATGGCCGCCGCCTCGTCGTCGTCGTCGTCGTCGTCGTCGTCGTCGGGAGATGACGAAGCGACGACGCCGCTAGGACGCCGACGACGCCACCGCCGCTGCAGCCATCTCGCGGGAGCAGCAGAAAATTCTGGACGAGGAACGACCAGCCGAGACATCTCCCGAGGCTGAGGGAGGGTGATGATACCATCGTGTGCAGGGAGCGAGGATGATCGGCGTTAGAGCTCTTGTTGCTATCATACGACGTATCTACGTACAAAAAAATAAAAAACGAATCCTACTTTTGGTCCTCTACTTATTCCCACGTACAAGCAATGTTGGGAGCACAAAATAAGTATCGTATCTATTCTGTCGAGCAGGCGTCGCGTACCTGCTTGACTCGATATCATTGATATTCTGTGTAAACAGATATCTTTCGTGCCATCATCCTGACACCGAGGGGGCACGGAAACAACGAATGCCATCTATCATTGATCAGGTGACAAACTAGTTAAAAGAAAGAGGTAAGGGGCAACAACAAAAAGGTTGCAACTACCCTATTAGTCTTTCTTGGGGGTAGGATTTTCGGATGCATGAGAGTGTCAGAGAATCTACTGTGCAGAACAAGTATTGTTCGTTGCTCCGATTAGGATACAGTATTCTCAAATCTTTCTCTGCTCACTTTAGGCATAACACGTGGTGCATCATCCAACATTCGAACGAAGAAGTCATGTCGTCCAACGACGCTGACAATCCTCCTCCGCCTCCTCCTCCTCCTCCTCCTCCTCCTCCTCCTCCTCCTCCTCGAAAATACAAACGTTCGAACCTTCTAGTACCGCCACCCGGCTCGAAATTCGTCTGGGCGCGCCAGAGCGATCATGACGGCGCGCGGTATCATCCAGCGCACCTGCTCCCCCGATCATCGCCGTCCTCGTCGTCGTCAGCATCTGCCACACATGATATGGAAGAGTACGTGCAGGTGCAGTGGAGTACCACAGGGGATTTTGAGAGCATACCCAAATCGAACGTGCTGGCGCCGTCCGATGATGATGGCACTCCCTCCCTCCGACGGACGAGGCGGAGCGTCCCCGCGGGCCCTCCGTCGTTGCCTGCGCGCAGGGATGGAGGTGTGACGGAGGTGGGCAAGGGGCGGGCCGTGTCAGGGGCCGTCGGCGGCGATGCATCGGGTGGCAGTGGTGTGGCGAGCTGTAATATGACGGAAGAGCTTACCCCCCGGAAGAGACAGGCCAAAGAGATAGAAGAGGCACCAAATCTTGTCACTCCTCCAAGGGGCAGAAACTCCAATGATGATTCATTTCCTCCCTCCGATGACGACGACGACGACGACGACGAGGAGGAGGATGGAGCTGTCAGTGTCAATGCAACATGCAATTCGAATCCCAGAGAAAATGAGAGTGTGACTCCTCCAAGGGACTACAATTCCGATGCTGATTCATTGTTTCCCTCTGATGACGATGACGACGAGGAGGAGGAGGATGGAGCTGTCAATGTCGATGCAACGGGTTACTTAAATCCCAGACAAAATGAGAGTGTCACTCCTCCAAGGGACTACAATTCCGATGATGATTCATTGTTTCCCTCTGATGACGATGACTACGAGGAGGAGGAGGATGGAATTGTCAATGTTGATGCAACGGGTAACTCAAATCCCAGAGAAAATGGCAGCTGCACTCCTGATATTAGTGGTCACCCAACAGGTTTGGACATGTCGGAGAAGAAAAGACCCAAACTCAAGAAAGAGAATGCCGAGAGCTTACACGAGTTTAATGTGCCCCCAGTGGAGAGGTACGAACCGGATGCCTATTACTTCGCATCTATGTGGGGTGATCGCATGCGTGTTACCAGCTGTCCTCTATCAAAAGGTCTACCACCCCTTGTCATGACAACAAGGAATGGTGAAAAGTTTAGAATCGTATTTAGTGATTTGATAAAAAGGAAAGGAAGAGGATTCAGAGAAGACCGCAGTAAGTAGTGAATGTCTCTGTTTGTGCTTTCTTTACCCGATCAAAGTTAGTTAACATATTTCCCGATTCAGTGGGCCAAATGTATTACAAGAATTACTATCTTGGCGTTTCAGGTGGTTCTCTTCCAAACTTGAGCCTAAAGTCAGTTCTCTTGTCATTGGGTGATTTCGAAACTCTGACTTACGAAAAAGGACCGCACAAGACACTTGCCAGGTTAAAGTTGTTGTTCTCTTCAGCTTGTCGCCAACCAGGCGGTAAGCAATTTTGCTTTCATAGGGTGAAACAGGATAACTTTGAAGTTATCGATGACAATGGCCACCTTGGCTGTGGCTTTATCCACCCGGAATACCTAGTTGAGCTTTTGGGAAAGTCCAAGCCGGCACAACGTGTTTTTGCAATTCAAGTTCGAATAGTTGGTCCAGCCTCAGTTGGCATTGCAAAGGGCATGTTGTTTGTAAAGAACGACATCGAGAAGTATAAAATCCAGGTACCAACGTCAATGGTAAAGGTTCCTAAGAGCAAAACAAAGCCATGCCATTCAGACGTCGCCCTAATTATCATTGCATGCTTTCCTTCGAAGCCACAAGAGTGCTTTGAAAAGCTGTTTAATGATGATCCGGAGAATAATCCGACTCGTAAGCAACTCAAGGAGCTCAAGCCACCTTCGAAGCACTTTAATGTGGTGCTCCGTGGTAAAGGCGTGAATGATCCGGTCATTCAAAGCTGTAAGTTCCCTCGTTTGCTTTCCCTTTATAACAGGCCATATCAAGTTATGGACTTGCTGAAGAACAACCATTGTCTATATACTCGTCCATTTTTGTAGATGAAACTAAATTGTCGCAGATTGGCAGTATTGAAGAGGCAAAACACACTATCAAGCACGGGACTTTTGTTGGAGTGTGCGATCCCACTGGTTCCATCCCCAGCGGACAGATATTTCTCACAGGGCTGGGTGATTTGACTCCGCCCCAAGTTTTGATAACAAGGGTGAGTAAATATTATGTGTTTTGCCATTGGTGCGTTATGAATATCATTTGAAGTATCTTCCTTGATGTGTTGCATTGCAGCACCCGTGCACAACAGGAAAAGATGGGGTCGTTTTGAAGGTAGCATCTCAGCAAGATATGCAAGAAGATGCACGTCAATTCTTCAATATGGTAAATTATGGAGCCGTCGTGTTTCCTCTCTGTGAAGAATTGCCCCCAAATATTAATAATGGTGATCTGGACGGAGACATGTATTCTTGTGTTTGGGAAAGAAGTATTCTTGATAGTATGACTTTTGATGACACCGATGATACCTCGGTTCCGGGGAAAGTTTTATGCGACGACGTCATCGGAGTGGAATTCCAATATATGGATGATGGGAAGCCATGTGATGCCATTGTAGAGCAAAAGGTTTGTGATGATTTGTACCGCGTCGAAATCAAACCACCGAATGGACAGAGACCAAAGAAGGGGCAGAAGAAGAGGAAAATCGTTAAAATGACACTGGGACAAATATTTAACGGAAAAGACTTCATCTCAGAGGTGATTTGTCACAAAAAAAGGACCCTACCCCTCGGAAAGAGATCAAAGTCAGCAAGTAAAGGGGAACAAACAAAGGCCTCGGTTCATTTTCACTGCAAATGGCGGGTGTCTGGCAAGAGTGAATGGATGTCAGCACAAGACATGCAGAAGAAACTGAATCTCTGTCGTCCTCCCAATCCGCTCAAAGAGTATGTAATGGAGAAACGCCTGCTTGAGAGGGATATACTTCCAGAAAAGTTTTCCAAGTGGCTCTCAGATCACATGGACGAGGAAGACGTATGTGAAATCATCAGCCACAAATGTGACAAGAATGGAAAAATCAAGGTGCTCTGTCGATTCAGTGATGGCGATGAGCAGTGGCAAACAATGGAAGATGCCAAAGATGGCTGTAAGCTTTTTCTAGGAGCATATGCCAAGAAGAACCAACTTTATAGCCAGCCCGGCTGGAAAGGGGTTGATAGCTTCTGGCTCAAGGAGGTGCAGAATTTGATGTGTAAGGGTAACAGGTCGCGTGAAATCAGCAATCTGGTGTCCCAGCTTTGTGCAAAGTACAAACATGCACTGGATGAATTAGGGATTAATCACAACGACACGGAAGTTTGGGGGGGTGCTTGGAAACAATCACTCGAAATTGAAAAACATGGTCGTGTCATCAAGCTGCCTCTGCACCTGTACAACCAATTAACGGATTCTTGCCAGGAGCTAGTAGACAGTGAACATTGATTTTGGGTTGAGAAATTGCTCACTTGTTCGGGACAAGTAATCAATTTAGATTTTTGTAAATTATGTTTGTTGATTTAAATGACATGGTGGCAGTAATGATTTCCTTTCTCGCATTCGCAATACATCTACGGCTATGTTACCACCTGTGAGACCACTTTTCATCTTGTTGAACTCTTACAAAGTCGGCCAATGTCTATCCGCTCAGAAGGCTGAAGGTTTCAAAATGTCGCTGAGCTCGAGCTCTTTGCTCCAACCGAAGGGAGTTTCACCCATTCAGATGACTCAGCACAATGGTGTCGTTAGTAGAGTGTCCCTTTGGACTTCTATGTCACTTGCTGATGCTAAAATAAAGTTGCTTTTTGTTAGTGTTTTTATTTTCTGACATTGATAACCAACCATGGCGGTGGCCGTATCTAAAATCTCCATCCCTAATAAGTATGGTAATGTTTTAGATTATCTGACACACCATAATTGCTGCAAACAACTCTAGTTTTATTTAGCTCAGGGTCTCCCCAGGGTCTTGCTCTGAAATAAACTCTCACATGGTATTTTAGGGATCATTGATTTTTTGGTGTGCCTCTGAATTTTAGACAGCCAAACTCTCCCCCTATTGCAATTGCTTGTTAAAAGGAGGAGAATAGTCATTATTTTACTCTCTCACTCCACCATGATTGTAAAGAAGGTTCATGGGGATGCTCAAGGGGCTGTGGTTTATGTTCCTGCTGCCAAGAAGGTTCTCAGAGACAAGCCTGCAAGAGAAAATTACTGCCAGTATTTCCTGCAGGGCACTGTCATTGAGGCATATGATGGGCAAAGGGAAGGAGGAAAGATGGTTGGCATGTTCTTCGCGTGTCAATTTTGTGGTTCCGGGTCGCAAGGGGGTGAGACATACTTCCCTTTGCCAGTAGGAGAACAAGCTGGGAGTCATTTCTCCCGGGGCTAATATCTCTCCTGGGATCCACTTCACCGATGCCATTGTGTTGACGGACCACTCAACCAAGGAATTGTATCTCCATATCATTTTTTTGACAATTCCGTCAAAAACAGTACCTCATCACAAAGCCTCAATTTTGACACTTTTTAATTAACAAACTAGTCACTATTACCCCCTAAAGTAATAGAACAGAAAGAAAGCTGAGATCTTCAGCTTTCCAACGGCACCAGAGTCTGGGGGTCACGGACAGAGTCTTCATGGTGAAATATTAGGTACTGCACTGGTGTAGTGATTGTAGTTTCTATGGTTTTGGAGGTGCTCATCAAACATATTGAGGTTTCGGAATTAAAGGATCTAAAATCAATTCCTATGTAGGTGCTACGATAATAACCCTCAAAACATCTTCAAAATAACCCCTCACCATGGCTTCTGCTGACGACAATAACGCCATGCCAACCATTCATGGCTTGCCTCCCCTTGTCGGAATTGAGGGTCAAAGGTACCAGGATGAGGTGCCGCAACATTGATTTGGCCAAAATTGGTCACCTGCAGCTGCTGCAACCAGCGCAGACACACCACCACCATATCACATCAATGTGGGACACATTCGGATGAGCCAAGCGCGATGTCTTCCTTGACGGCACTAAACACAGCCGCCGCGTCCACAGCAAGTAGGAGACAAAACATAGACGAATCTGGTTTGTCTGATGAAGATGAGCCATCACCAAAAAAAGCTCGTCCCGACTTCAACCTTCGAAAAAGTGAAGAAGACTCAATTGCATCTGGTGACGATTCAGATGGCTGAGATGAAGAGGGTGGAAGGGTGAGGCATGACCTTGCCGCTCAGGCGAAGGCAGATGATGCGCTGTACAATGCTGTCTTTCCAGACGTTCGAATGAATCAAGTGAACAAGTGGGAGGTGTTGGCGGAGGAGGGGAATACAGATGACGAAAACAATGCTGAAGATGATCCTCCAACCTTTGAGACAATCCGCATTATCTTCCAAAGACCACAGCCAAAGTTCTAGCTGAAATTGCAAAGAAGCTTGGTGTCTCGGCGAATGGGGCAAAGAGGAAGTTGTTTGATTGGATTTTCGATTCGGGTTATGTGGTGAAAGTTGACAAGGACTCGTTTGACTATCGCCGTCAAATAGTCAAGGGGGAGAAGGTCCCATCGTAGATCATTCTCAACCCTGAAGATGGGTTGGCAGTCCCTAGAGTCGACATGGCAACGGGCATGCAGTTCAGATTTTATGGTCCAACGAACAAAGAGAATGTTGTTGGGGGAGAGCGCCACAACTTTGCCATGCCATGATGGAGGCGGATAGAATCCAGTGCCCGGGAAGTTTGAGGTGAAGAAGAAGGAGAGGGGGGAGAACAAGACGACCCCTGCTAATGAACAGGGTGGCACTTCTCCTGCGGCTAGGAAGCACGTTCCTAAAATGAAAGACGCTCGTCCAAAGTATTTTTTAACCTCTAGATCACGCCTGGGTTTGTCCAATGAATGACAAACGCGGCAAACCGTCATGCCAGGTTCCGGCACTGGAGAGTTCAACAATTGGGTCCCTTTTGACGACGCAGAAATTTACAGGTTCATTGACGTTCTCTATGCAAATGACCTTGCGATAAAACCCAGAATTGATTACTGGTTTGAGCCGGCTTAAACATCTCCTCTGTTTGGGAATGATGTTTTTTCCAGAGCCATGGCAAAGGAGGTGCCCTTTACTGGGAAGAGGATTCAAGGGATACTCCGATGAAGACATTTCCGGCAATTTTTTACAGTGACAGATTGTGAGATTATTGGGGACTTAGTTCACTATCTAGTCCCACAAGTACTAGTACCCTCAAGGCTACTTACCCATGCTTACGGTATCTCGATACAGGTATCCAGCTACCGTACTTTTGTACTTAAGTACATGTTCGCTGTTGGTTTTAAAACCCCGACAAGAGAGTTTTTCCCGATTCTAAACTAAAGCCCACAATATTTATCAAACAACCAAGCACAGCTTGATCATCATCGAGCACAGCTTGCTGATTCATTGTCACAGTGTTCACTATCTTTCAACTGCCACATGAAGGAATAAAACGTTTCTCTGCAGTAGGATACGTTACAGAATACATTATTCCTATCCCACTTAAAAACTGAATCAAAAACTGGATACTCATTAATGTTCATATTCAGTACCCACTTGCATTCACGAGGCTCCACAAACGATGCCATCTTGGAAGGACTTCATGTCGAACGTTGTGGATTGTGTAATTCATTTTTCTCCGGAGGCAATGAGTCCGTAATTTAATGGACTAGAAACGTATACTTTCCCGAAAACGGACGGCCTGCACCACTAACCTTATGTGGTTTACAAAGGAGTATCGTATTTACATTTTCACTGCTAGCCACCACCCCCCCCCTCCCTCACGTAGACGTCAAATTATATTCACTTCTGCCTTCGTCCTCTCCTACCGCTCGTCCTCTTCAGCGTCTCGTCCTCCTTCCTGGCCCGTTCCACCAATTCCTCCGGCGTCGGGATCTGCATCAGTTGGTCGTACGCGATCCCGCCCACCGCGAACGTTTTGGCCCCCCACAGTAGCGCGGGCTGATTGCGTGACGGCGCTGAGATGGCGGCTAGGACTGCGAGGACTGCGTTGACCAGGTAGATCGTGGCCAGCCCTATTGAAAATAGTAAGAGGTTACGAGGGAGGGAGAGATCAATGGTGAAGGGGAGACGATGAGACGGGGATCACGTTCGGCCCGGCAAAGAAAAATGGGAAGAACCGAATAATGTCCCAAACGACGTCCAACATAAAGTATCTTACCTCCCTGCAGTGACCCCCTCAACGGATCCGGCAAATTCGTCAGGGGGAATCCCGGATATTCGACGAACGCCATCAGCACCACCCCGAGCGCCCCTATGAAGTGCCCCACCTGCAGCGGTCCGCTCCCTATCCCCAGGAAGCTGGTCTTCTTCTGCACCTTCTTCCCCGTCTTGTTGCTGCTCTCGTCGCTGTCGGTGCCCACGCCCGGCTCGACGTCCCCGAGCAATGCGGATATGAAATCGATGCCCCTATCCTCGAAGTATGAATCGTCCTCGTCGGCTATGGGNGGGCGGGGACGGGGGCGGCGGATTCCGCGGCCCGCCCCCCCCCCCCGTCCTCCTCCCCCGATGCTTCCGCCGCCCTGGCCAGATCCCCCCCCGGGGGGCGGGCCGCGGAATCCGCCGCCCCCGTCCCCGCCCCCGTCGTCCCCGTCGCCGCCGCCGCCGGACGACGACGACGACGAGGAGAGGGACCGAAGATGACGACCAAAATGGACGACGACGCCGCCGCCGCCGCCGCCGCTCGCCGCCGTCGACGACGACGTCGGTCGGAGGAGGATGTGGCGGTGGTTACGCAGGCCCCGCAGTGCTAGGATGACGTGGCTCGATGCCGACGACGCCATTGTAGTTGTTTTGTTGTTTCCTTTTGGAGATGGTCTCCCTACTTCCTTGCTGCCACGTGGACCTCATTTTGGCGATCGTCCTATCGCCGATCGAAACATTTGATCCACCAATTTTACAAGAGATAAGGCGTAGACCGTTACAGATACAGCGTAGATAGACCCTAAGTACTCTAGGCTCACTCGTCTCCTCTACTCCCACCCCCTATCTTGTAGCTAGGGTCTCTGGGACATGAGGAGTTTGACAGGTTATTGAGCCCTTTTTTGCCGCCTCGCCTTCGACTCGGCAGCGGAGTTACCATCACCTTTGGTGGAGGGGGGACGGGATTTCATTTCCTCCCACCTCTGCCCCCAACCCCATTGCTTTGCACTGATCCCCTCCATCGGGTTGATCGGTCCACCCTGGCATTTATTTTATTGGTTCTACGTAGGAACTAGTAATAATGGGCCACCCCCCCCTCCCTCCTCCTCCGCAAATGAGGAACGGTGGATCCCCGCCGGCTCATTTGCCCGATCCTTCCTGGTGGCTGCAATTTAAATGGTCGCAGCCTCCCCCACGCGCCCCCGAGTGGTTGTTCAACTACTACGAACGCTACAACCCCCCGGCCAACGTTGGTCAACCGCTTCGCGACGAAGAATGGTTTCAACGAGCCTTTCACGAAGACCAACAGGCTGACGGATTGCTGCCGCCGGGGACAAGCGGAGGGCCCATTCTTCGTGGGGCTCGCGCTCGGGCGGAACGCGCCTACAGGGAATGGAAGGCAGCCATCGACGATCTGTGGGGGGACGAGTACGAGGCACTCCTCCTCGAGCAGGCCGCTTGCGCCCGCCATGAAGAGGCTGCCCGCCGCCACCGGCTCCTCGACGAACACACCGCTTGTGCTCGCCGCTTCAGCCCTGCTGACGCTCTCCGCGTTTCGTGTGCCGCCCTCAAGGACTCGTGCACCGACCTTCGCACAACAATCACGGAAAATTCTTCCGCCCTGGCGTCTCTCGTTGTGCTAATGGGCCAGACGCACGCCCGCCAGGAGGCCGCTCGAGATGCTCAACGTCCTCTGCACGAGCGCGCCGCCCTCGAACGTCAGGGGGAGGCTGCACATCGCCAACGCCTCCTTGACGAGGAGACTGCTCGTCTCCGACGCGCCGCTCAGGCACGGCAGACGGTGGCCGCCCGAGTCATCTTCCTGTGGCTCCGCCACCGACGCCTCTTCGCCCGGCTCGCTCGCCAGACCTCGCGGCAACAGCAGCATGAGGCCGCACTTGCCCGCATGCAGAACGAGCAGGAATGCTGCGCGTGTGCACTGCAAGCGGTGGAGCATCGTTGACAGGCGGCTGCCATGGGAGCAAAGGCCAACGCCGATGAGGCTAATCAGTGGAAAGCTGCTGCCCTTTGCCAAAGCCTTCGCCTCCTCCTCAGCGAGAGCGTCGCCAAGAGAGAACGGCAGCGGGATGCTGCGGCCGCACGGTCTGTGGAGTCCGAGGCACTTGCGCTCGTCGAGGATTGCCGTCGACACGAGGCTGCAATGCGGGCCGAGCTGTCCACTGCGAGCTCTCTTGCAGACGAGCGACCCTGCCATGAGATAGCGTCGCCCAACCTTTTTGATGCCACAAGAGCGCGCATCCAGGCGACATGTGAACTTCTCGCTGGTCCTCTGGACGCAATCCTTGCCGACATTGAGCGCGAGGACATCGAGGAGGGGGCTCGGACGACACCTCTCGTCAGTGCGCCATCTCTGCCTTTGTCGGTTGATGGCAAGATAGAACGGCAGCGGGAGGCTACTGCCCTTTGCCAACGCCATCGCCTCCTCAGCGAGAGCGTCGCCAAGAGACAACGGTCGGCCGAATTTGCTGCCCAACGAAATCAGGCGGCCGCCCAAACCATCTTCCTATGGCTCCGCCGCCACCTCCTCCTTGTCCGGATCAATCACCGGACTCTGCGACAACAGCAACGCGACGCCGCTCTTGCACGCCTGCGCTACAAGCAGGACTGCTGCAGGCATGCGGCAGTCGCCGAAGAACGCCGTCGCCATGAGGAGGCCGCCGAACGTGCTGCCGCGTCGGCCCAGCCGGTACGCCAACGTGCCAGGTCTCGATGTCGCACTGGTCAACGCAACTGCCCTACTGCGCCTAGTCCTCCAGACAAGGCCCCACCATCCCACCCACACCGAATGCAGGGGGGGCTTCATACGCCAGCTTCGACCACGTTGGCGCGAGCGACCTCACTTTGTCGCTCGGTGGTGTCATCAACTACGCCCTCCTCGATGACACCACCTACTCCCTCCCTCCTACCCTTTACTTTTCTTGGTGACGTGGTACGTTCTTCATCAGGGGGAGGGGTCACCTATCCATTCTGAGTGTCTTCTCCACCACGGAAACGCACGCGACGCAAGCCACGTCCTCGGCGTGTATGCCAGCGTCATGGCTCTTGTGCTCCCAATCAAGTGGAGCATCTTCTTTGCGGGCGACGTCATCGGCCTCGCGCTCCCAACCAATGTACTTGTGATGGATGGGACTAAGTGGGGGGGGAGAGGGGATTGTGTTTCTTGTTCTACGAGACTCACCCTTCTCCAGTTCTTTAGTTCTTCGGAAGACTGTTTTTCTTGGCTGAAGTTTACTTCTTTTTGTCTTCCCTTTTTCTTATATTTGTTGGTTAATTGTATGGTGCATCATCCTTCTTTTGCATCCTTTGCCTTGTTCCCTTCAGGTCTCTCCCTCTGTTTTTGCTTTTTTCTCTCCACTTACCCAAATCTACGATTTTGTCAAGTGTGGAGGGGTGTTACAGATACGGCGTAGATAGACCCTATGTACTCTAGGCTCACTCTTCTCCTCTACTCCCACCCCCTATCGTGTAGCTAGGGTCTCTGGGACGTGAGGAGTTTGACAACATTGGACCATCGCAGCAAGCTCAAATAGTAACAAGACATAAACTTGATTCATCCCTCACTTCTTACATTATCCATCCCCCCTACTCCTCCCGTCCACACATGGATGACCTAAATACGGTGGTAAGTTGTGCCCATTGTGGCAAAGGTGGTGTTGGCCCTCAAGACATGCACCGCGTGGAAGCACGTCAAGTATTGCAGTGTAACATGTCAGATTGAGCACTGTTCAAAGGATTAAAAACAAGATTGTCCGAGCTGCTTCCTGACAATGCCATTTGCATGTCATGAGGTGGCAGTTTTTCTCACGCTGTGGGAAAATTGTGTGCCAGGAGTGTGTTTAGTCCAACTTGTCATTAAAAAAAAGAGTCTGAGTGTCTGAGTGTCTGAGTTTTGGTGTTGCAATGCACACCCAGTACCAAAGACTGAGTGTAATAGAATTGAACAAATGAAGAAGCGAGGGGCGGAGGCGAACAGCGCCAATGCACACTATGCAATTAGCCACCAAGATGCCCTTGGGTGCATTGGTTTGCTTTCCGATGGGAACACGATGTTTGAATTCTGGACTCTTGCATCATAGCTTTGGTTGATTGATGCTCATGATGCAATCACTAAGGCATATATCTAATGATGGAGCCCAGAGAAGGATACAAAGAAATCGACTTCACTTTGAGCTCGCAGTCAGCCCAGGACACGGAAACTCGGGTGCATGGAACAAAATTCTGGTAACATGGAACAAGAATAGTATTAAACATTGGATGATTTTGTCATCAGCTGGTCATAGTGGTTCAATGGTGGCTATAAAAATAGCATTTGTAATGGGGTTCGTACAAAACAGTGTGTATGAGCTGATGTTGAATGAATACAATATTTCCTGCACCAAGATGAACAGCAAAGCAAGGGCTGGTGCTGCTTTTTTCCGCAAACATGTGATGAGGTGTGGGTAGTAAGATTTTTTTGGTTTGTCATTTAGTGTAGATGTAAGATTCTCAAAGGTTGCTAAAGAACCACCTTCTCCTGATTGCAATTCGTCATGACTAATTCATGAAATTAACATGGTTCATTATCTTTGAAATACGATTGTGGACCAGGGAAATCAGTCAAATGTTTCACTGTTATGTCTTTAGGAATGTGGCAACAGAATCATGGCTACAACGATGGTGGAAAACTATTTTTCATTATATATTGATGCATATTAGACAGAGTAAGACATGGCACAAAACGTGTATATTTCTCGTACTTTACAACAACATAACAATGAACAATCGCTCTTGGGAACTATTGAAATTTCAACAAACGAAAGATGGAGTGCATCATGACATGGATTATAATTTCAGTCAGTTCTATTTTGGGGTATCTCTCTCTGACCCACAAACCGCCACCTCCCTTCAACAATAAGATGATATTTCCGAAAAACTGAGTCCGATGCGTAAAGAAACGCTACGATGACCATGTAGAAACACGGCGGCACTCACCAAAAATTCCAATCCAGTAGTATTCCAGGCCGTTGCACGGCACGGTCACGCATGCCAGCGTGGCGGCGCCGAGGCAATCGGTCAGGCTCACCCCGTACCCGAGGGAGGTGGCCAGCTCGGTCGTCACCGACGCCGCCAGCCGATTCATCGACCTCTCGAAAAAACCCTTCGGCTGGCTCTCCTCCGGAAGGTGCGCACCCCTCATCGCTCTCTTGAGCTCCCTCTTCGCGTCGAAGGTATCGTTATGCGGGCGATTCAGGGTAGCGTAGACGTAGGCTCCGGGCAGGACGAGGAGCGCGAGCGCGTTGGTCAAAGCCTTCAATAGTATTTTGAGGACGAGCAACGCCCCAAACGCCATGAGGCCGTACCGCACGAGGAGCTCGCCGTTCGCGTCCGACAGCGAATTCACCACCGCATCGAATGCCGACGAGCCGCCGCCATCGCCGCCCTGTCGTCTCCCCGACGACTGCGTCGACGACGAGGAGGAGGACGGACCGGCCGGAGGGGTCGACGAGTCGTCCGTCATTCGCACCGTGACGATGGCGCCGGCATCGACGCCGCACAGCAGTTTGCCGCGCTCGTCCACCAGCACGACACCCCGCCCCGCCTCCCCCTTCGAGGTGTACACCCGTATCCCGACCACGCGACCACCACCGCCCGACGACGACCGATCGACGACGATGTCCTCGAATCCCTCGTCGCTCACGGGGACATTCCTTTGTTTTCGTCAGTGGGGAAAGGGGGGGAAAGGACGCAAGGAGGGTGAGGATAATGCAGTCCATTTCGTCGTCGTTGTGCGAGTGTGCGAATTGTCGATGCACGACAAGAGAGGAGCGATTGACGCTCTCGCTCCTTACCTTCGTTTTAAGCGCACCTGATTTCTCCCGTTCGATGCGAGGTAGCACTCGATTGCGTATCCGTCAAAAGGCCTGATGCGGCGTAGGTGGTGCAGGGCCGCTCGGGTCCGCGGCGACGGGTCCTGTTCGACGGTCATCGCGAAGGGAGATGAGTTCAACCTCCTCGGCGTTGTTTCCGTTCCGATTGAGCAGGCTGGAACATCAGCTGACTTTAGCAAAAAGAAGTTCGCATACAAATTTAATTCCTACGTAATAGGTACGGAACGTGAAACAAAAATCTCCCACTCGGAACCTCTATCTTCGAATTCACTCTCGCGCACGCAGCATGGTAAAATCTCCGATAAAAAGATAGAGACAATGGCGTCCAAGCCAATTGTTGCTACGCGTTCATTTCTTGAAACCCCATCTACCTAAAATGTGTGATAGACTCAGAACGCACTACCCTATCGATTGGGCCCTTAGGGTAGATGGTGTTTTCATCATGAAAAAAAACACTGATAACAACAAAAAAACATGCGAGTATGCAGGAGAGGGCATTGAATTTTCTTGTGGGGAAACAAAATCAGTGTATCAACGTTACCCACTCAGGCTAGTTGATTGTTGTGAATTTGCTTGTTGTGGGTTTGCACATGATACAATTAACCTTTCAATTGCACCCGTCAGCATCGCCCTCGGCAGCTCAGATAACAAACCAATTACCCCAGCAATTGCGCGTGGCCATCTATTACTCGATGGCCAGCATCCCCAGTGAGCGCATTGCTGTGGGGGGGGTAATGACGAGGAACAAGAGAGGTTATAACAATTTTTATAATTTATTTTTATTTATTTTTTATTCTCGCCACGACCTCTCTTGCGAGCGATGATGGGTGAGCCACACCCATTGAGGTTGGTGGAGAGGGGGCGAATAGGGAGAACGAGACGACGCCCTGCTGGACCGCCATGATGCCTTTGTTTGATCTGGATGCGGGAAGAGAGGTGGCAATTCAACAACCAGCCGGCACAAGAGAGATAGTGGCACAACAAGAGAGGAAGCGATGCAACAACCAACCAGCACGAGAGAGGCGCAGCGCAAGGAGAGAGACGGTGGCGCGACAAGAGAGGGGAGGGGTGGTACGGCAAATAGGTTGCACAGGCAGCACGACAAAAAGCGATGCGGCACGACAGCAAGTAATTTAAATTGAGAGCCAAACAGGGAGATAAAATTGTCATTAATTAAACTATCCTTACTCTTATAGAAATCAGCTCTGCCCTCCCTCTCCCTCTCCAGCATCCTCATCGCGTTGGCGTTGGCGTCATGCCCAGTGTCGGCGTCATGCCCGGCGTCATTGTGGTCCACCTCGCCTTGGCCTTCTTCATTGTCGTCATCATTTTTGTCTTTGTCATCATCATCGTTGTCGTCGCTGTTGCCGTTGCCCTCGTCGTCATCATCATTGGTCATCATTGGTTGTCATCATCATCGGTCATCATCGTCGTTGTCTTCATTGTCGTCTTCATCGTCGTCATCTTCGTCCTCGTCGTCGCCGTCGTCGTCGTCGTCGTCATCGTCGTCATTGTTGTCATTGTGGTCATGGTCGTGGTTGTGGTCATGGTTGTGGTTGTGGTCGTGGTCATGGTCGTGGTCGTGGTCGTGGTCGTGGTCGTGGTCATGGTCGTGGTCGTGGTCCTGGTCGTGGTCGTGGTCGTGGTCCTGGTCGTGGTCGTGGTCGTGGTCGTGGTCGTGGTCGTGGTCGTGGTCGTGGTCGTGGTCGTGGTCGTGGTCGTGGTCGTGGTCGTGGTCGTGGTCGTGGTCGTGGTCATGGTCGTGGTCGTCGTGGTCGTGGTCGTGGTCGTAGTTATGGTTGTCGTCGTGGTCGTGGTCGTGGTCGTGGTCGTAGTTATGGTCGTCGTCGTGGTCATGGGCATCGTCATTGTCATCATCTTCGTCTTCGTTGCCATTGTTGTTGTCGTCATGGTCATTGTCGCCGCCACCGCCGTCGTCATCATCATCCTTGTCATCGTCATCATCATTGTCAGCATCGTCATTGTCATTGTCATAGTCATTGTCATCATCATCATCATCATCACCGTCATCGTCATCGTCACCATCATCATCGTTTGTCGTCATTGTCTTCATCTTCTCTTTGTCCCCATTGTTGTTGTCGCCGTGATCGTTGCTGTTGTCTCTGTCATCATTTTTGTGGTCGTCGTGGTCATCTTCATTGTCTCTGTCATCGTTGTCATCGTTGTTGTCTTTATCATCGTCGGCTTCGTTGCCGTTGCCATCGCTCCTGCCACATGTGACATGTGAAAACTTCCCAATACGCTATCACTGAGTCAATGAGGCGGTAGAACCTTTCAAACTGCATCCCACATCCATGTCATACATATTATATTAGGTGT
>JALLOS010000036.1:0-23000 GCA_036939435.1 Stephanodiscus minutulus
CCTAGTCTGCTGACTCGTGATCATTTGAGATGGGCGTCTAGATCTCTTCCAGCTGTTCAGCTGGAAGTTCGGGAATGCAACGTCAGTTGCAGTTCGTTTAGACTCGCATAGAATAAGTCTAAACTCACAATCTCCGCTTCGCCCATCTCTTAAGAACAGATACATCAATCTATTGACGTATCGTACGGACGTACACACAACTTCTTATTTTTTTTACGTAGAACACCCAGCCGCCATCACGCATTTAACAACTGAAACGCCACCATGTCGACCGCACTCCCCCAAAAGCGAGCCGCCGCCGCGCGAGAACGACGGCCGGGAACGTCGAGCGAGGGGATGAGCGGCACAGCCGCCGCGACCTCAACGCGGTACGATCGCCTTCTTTCCATCCTATCCAAGTCGCTTTCCCGATCCCGCGACGAAATCGCGTCCGACGCCCCTCGTTCCATCGAGGAATGCTACGGGGAAATGACGTCTCTGTTCACCTCGAGCGACGACGCCGACGGCGTAACGCGCCTCGTCGACATACTCCTGGGGAAGCTGGACGGTGCCAACGATCGCCTCGGTCCCGATCTTCGACGGTCGTCGTCCGCCTCGACCACCTCCTCCGCGTCGACGACGCAAATCGAAGCACTATTGGAACGACGCGATATCCGACGGTCGTTGCGTCGGATCGAGGACGCGATCGCCGGGATCGAGGCGGAAGAACGCAATTTCGAGGAGGCGGACGCGGCGGACAGGGATTCGGCGAAGGACGCGATACGGGCGGCCAGGTCGTCGAGGGCGTCGCCCACGAGCGGGAAGAGGAGGCGGGTATTGCCCCATGAAAGCATAGGGATGCGCGCGTACATGATGAAGCTGGAGTACCAACGATCCCTCGAGTCGGAACTGGGGGAAATCGAGGGGGAGAATCGGAGTTTAGAGCGAGAGTTGGAGGATGGGTGGGTGGAATGGCGGGGGGTCGTCGAGGAGGTGAAGGCTGCGCTCGACGTAATGGAAAAATCGGGGGGAGGGGATGACTGCGCCGGCGATGCTGTCCAGAAGATTTGAGATGACGATGGCGCACGGTGCATCTAATGAGTGCTTGGATAAATTTTGCGTAATATGTCAGGGTGTGAGGCTCTTGGTTGATTTCCATTCTTCATGTGATTCTGGACTATTTACACCTTCATACTACTGTTATTCTTTGCTTACTGTTTATCTCAATAGTTTTAGCACACAACAATTATTAGTCAATCAAATGTCATACCACCTTCTCAATTTGTGGTCAATCAGCTAGCCATGACTATTTGGTAGAGACAGGCATTAAGATCAATCCTAGACGTCAATCAGTGACATGTTGACAATATGTTGGTGATCATCAGGATGACATTTTCCCAACATCTTGCCTTTTGGGCTGTATTTCTGACTTGTAAGTGTCGTGTTGGAGCAATACATCCCATCCTACAACATATATATTGCGGTAACATGTGAGAAACACAGCTAGTCTGTCTCTCGATCTAGAGTATAGAGAGTAGTAGAGGGAGTAGAGAGGCAGCCGATGGATACAGTGTTGCCGTCGCCCACAGTGCTGCTGCTGCCATTGTCAATGGCCCCGCCGCACGTGCTGGCACTGTTGCTGGTGGCACTGTTGAGCTGGCATGCTGCTGAGGTGGCGCTGCTGCTGAGGTGGCGCTACTGCTGCTGCTGCTGCTGCTGCTGCTGCTGCTGCTGCTGCTGCTGCTGCTGCTGCCACTGTCGATGCTGCAGTCCTAGAGTACATACTTTTTGAACCAAAGTCCATAAGATGGTGCAAGGTTCAGAATATGGTTTTTGACTCGGAGAGAGCTAATAACTCAAAACCTTGCTTTGTCTTTAAACGGACGATGGACAGACTGCGGGGCGGAGAAAGGGAAATGAAAAAAATGACCGATCCTGTTTTGATTCCTACGTGAAAGATGATGTAGGAGCAGATATCTAGTCGGAGACACCCACCGCAACGGTTTTTCTTGGCGCACGCAAGTAGTATGAACATCATGCACCATCGGCCCAGAGACGTGGATAAAACCGAAGCAAGCTTCAGCACCTAAGCCGCAATTGAGAATCCTTACTACAATCATGAGGGAAATCGTTCACCTTCAAGCCGGACAATGCGGGAACCAAATTGGTTCAAAGTTCTGGGAGGTGAGTTATGTGTTTTTGTGTTGGGAACGTGGTCTCCAATTGTTTGAGGGAGATGGGACGGTGGTGAACGCGGCTCGTGTAGTGGTGAGTTCAAGTGACACCGGGGACACTTGGGCGGTCGAGTAGTTTTTGAGAGGGCAATGGAGTGCATTTGCGGATCGGTTGAGGTGCCCCTGCTAAGGCGGTTGATTTTGGGGGGCCATGATGCAGCGGAGGTGAATTTCTTTTTCTCTGTTGTTGCGTTTTGCGACGCAGCCGGACCGGCCTCTGCTCTCTCGAGTTGCTGCTCGGCCGTCACCGAGGGTTGCCGAGAAATATTCTCTCCTTCGTCTTGTGTGGCCAAACGACGTGACAACGCCTCCTTTTTGTTGACTGCCGTTTTCAACAATCATGCCTAATTTTTTATCCTCTGGGTACGATACCTTTCTCGATCCATGCAGTGCATGTCCCAGGAGCACGGGATCACGCCTACTGGGCACTATGAAGGGGACAACCCCCTGCAGACCCAGCGTTTGAATGTCTACTTCAACGAGGGACAATCCGGGAGGTATGTTCCCCGTGCCGTCCTCACCGATCTCGAACCAGGGACCATGGACTCCATCCGCGCTGGACCGTATGGGGGGCTCTTTCGACCGGACAACTTCGTTTTCGGCCAAAGTGGGGCCGGGAACAACTGGGCCAAGGGGCACTATACCGAGGGTGCCGAGTTGGTCGATGCGATTATGGACGTCACGCGCAAGGAGGCCGAGTCATGCGATATGCTCCAGGGATTCCAAATTACACATTCCATGGGGGGGGGTACCGGGTCGGGCATGGGAACGCTCTTGGTGAGCAAGATAAGGGAGGAATTTCCCGATCGCATCATGACCACCTACAGTGTGGTGCCCTCCCCTAAGGTGTCTGATACTGTGGTCGAGCCTTACAACGCCACGCTGTCTATCCACCAGCTTGTGGAGAATGCCGACCAATGCTTCGCTTTGGATAACGAGGCCCTCTATGACATTTGCTTCCGCACCCTTAAGCTTGCCAACCCGAGCTACAGCGATCTCAACCTTCTTATCGCGGCGGCCATAACGGGAACAACGTGCTCCCTCCGTTTCCCCGGCCAATTAAACTGCGACTTGCGAAAGCTCTCCGTGAACATGGTCCCCTTCCCCCGTCTTCACTTCTTCCTCGTGGGATTCGCCCCGCTGACCTCCCTGCGCTCTCAGGACTTCCGCGTCCTGACTGTGCCCGAGCTAACCCAGCAGGCCTTCGATGCGAAGAACATGATGTGCGCGGCGGACCCGCGTCATGGTCGCTACCTCACCTGCGCGATGATGTTCCGTGGAAAAATGTCCAGCAAGGAAGTCGACGACGAAATGCTCAAGATGGTCAGCAAGAACTCGGGGTACTTCGTCGAGTGGATTCCCAACAACCTCAAGGCGTCCATTTGCGACGTTCCCCCCGTGGGCATGGAGATGTCCAGCGTGTTCATCGGAAACTCCACATGCATTCAGGAGGCTTGGAAGCGTGTCGCGGAGCAGTTCACGGTCATGTTCCGTCGCAAGGCCTTCCTTCATTGGTACACTGGTGAAGGCATGGACGAGATGGAATTCACTGAGGCAGAGAGTAACTTGAACGATCTTGTGTCGGAATATCAGCAGTATCAGGATGCGACTGTGGGTGACGAGGATTTGGGCAGAGACGATGGTTATGATGAGTAAACTGGGGCAGACGACCCAATATCTAGAATGACGTCACGTATCTACTGTTTGTCGCTTGGTTTTGTGGAATTCGTTGCCGCAGCCTTTGTTGCCCTTTTGGTAGGACTCGCTTGGCGCTGCTGCTTTCCCTCCTTCATTGGGTCCACTTTTCATCTTCATGTCTGTCACAGGTCATGGGGGATGACTCTCTTGCATAAATTACTTTTACTTTAGATTTAACCAATTGATGTGAAAATGAATGAACTCTTCCCCACGAACAAGCGACATTGAGCCAAATCACACTCCACAGGTCTCTTCCAATTTCATCATCATGATATCTACTTCCTGATCCGTGTTCTTGGTGAAACTACCTTCTGTGAAGAAAGCACCTGCGATGTGCTTTCTCTGGGGTTTCCTGTCAAGATAAAAATCACCGCTTTCCAAATTCTTCTTGGGGGTTGTCATCAGCCAGCAGATACCCTCCGAGCCCTCCCACGTGTTTCTCAGCGGCTCGAACAGCTTCGAGGCACTGCCGAAGGCATCTTCGAGGCCCACGGTACGTACCCAGCCGGGATGACTCGAAAGGAAGGCAACATCCGGGTATTGTTTGGTGAGTCTCTCGGCCAGTAATAATTGCCCTCGCTTCGCATAGGAATACGCCAGGTTGCCGTCGTATTTAGATTCATGGTCCCCCGTACTCCCAGCCATTTCCCACTCGGGAAATTTGGTATTGTACTGTCCCCCGGAGCTCACGTAGATAACTCTGGCCTCGTCGCTGTTCTTCAACGACGGCATCAGAAGCTTGGTCAATTGATAGGAACCGCACACCAAGTGAGACATCAATGTGATTTCCTGTCCCTCGCTATTGACCCTTCGATCATTGAACAGGGCGCCGGCGTTGCAAACCAGGCAGTCCAATTTCTCTTCCCTGCCCCGAAACTCCGAAACAACCCTCTTGATGTGACTGGGCTCGCTCACATCGCCGAGAAGGACCCTGACATTGGCATTTTTGGTGAGTTCCACGATCTCCCTCTGCGCGGTCTCGGCGCGTTCCTTGTTACGGCACAGCATGTACACGGTGGCTTTCTTCGACGCCGCGTATGTGGCGATCTCCCTCCCGATGCCCTGGTTCGCCCCCGAAATAAGGTACGTCCTCCCGGACAGATCGACACCGTCGCTGTTCGGGTCGTTCGCGTCGACGACGGCGGCGTTTTGTACGGGATCGTCGTACCGGGCCACGTGCCTGAGGTAGCCTGATTGGGTGAAGTTCTTCTTCCCGTAGAGGAAGAACTGAGTGCTCACGATGCCTTGCCTGATGAGTCCTATCATTCTCATAGTCTTGTCCTGTGGCGGTTTGGTTTTAAAATGAATGAATCAAGCCTGATGCATCACAATCGACATCGATGAGAATCCGACTTTTTCTCCCCAAGCAAGATTGAGCAAGGACGACGCACAAAATTCGCGAGCATAATAATTGTTTTAGCGATCTTTGCCGCCTGGCATTGTGTGCCACGTCTCATCAAGCTGACGACGACGGCAACAGCCTGATATGATCCCTGGCGGCGCTTTCTTCAACATTCACCCACACAACTTCACAACACTATCGTACATAACCTTTCTGACTCCATCACCATGAAGTCCATCCTCATCTTCGTCACCGCCGCCGCCCTATCCCCCGGCTCCACCGAGGCATTCGCCACCCCGCCCCCCGCCAATAATGCCGCCCGTCCGTCCATTACATCGCTGTCCATGTCCGGCGACAGCAACCCCGGCAAGACGTTCGCCGCCTCGGCACTCGCGGCCGCCTACCTATTCGCCGGCGTCGTCTCCTCCCCCGCAGGCGCCGCCTACGCCGCGGACTACGACGACGCCCTCCCGTCGTCGTTCGCGGACTCGTCCTCCGTAGTCGTGGCGGCGCGGTCCGGCGGACGCGCGGGGGGACGGGCCATGCCGCGGGCCATGCCGCGAGCGATGCCGCGGTCGTCGTCGACGACGGTGATCAACCATCGGACCATCGTCGCGCCCCCCGTCGTGATGGGAGGGGGATATGGATACGGCGGCTACGGCGGTGGGTACGGCGGGTACGGTTACGATCCCACTCCGGGCATCGGTGAGTTCATGGCGTGTTTTTCCCCCTCTCCGTTTAGGTCGTGGTCATCGTCCTCGCTCATGTTTGTCCGTTTCGTGATCTGTCGATGTGGTAAACGCGCGACTATAACGATACGGCAGTCTTTGGGGCCGTGAACGCCATCGGCAACGGCATGCGCGAGTCCCGCCAGAACGATATGATCTACCAGGAGAGGGCGGAATTAGGAGCCGCGAGGGAGAGGGAGGCGGAGATGGCCTCCAGGATCCGGCAGTTGGAGATGATGCAGATGCAGCAGGCCGGCGGCGGGGGACAGCAGCCGCAGATTATCATCGCGCAGCCGATGCAGGTGGCACGCTTGGACGGTGCGCTGAGGATGCCTCCTTGAGAGAAGACGAGGATGGGAGCGGATGGGAGCGAAGGAGAAAAGATTTAGAGGGGCGACGTGTTACTGTGCAGATAAAATGAATTTTATACGTAAAAATCTATTATTGTCGTTTCAACTTCTTCGGCCCTTTCGCCAAACCCGATACGATTTTCCCCGCCCAGTAGTATTGCAGCATGGTGAGGACCAACCCGGCGAAGAAAAAGCTGGTGAACAGGTTTTGCCGCACGATCCCCATCTCGCTCTCTCGCAGGATCGTCGCGCCGATGGCGACGAAGTTCCAATACACGGGAGTCCAGAACACCACCCGTACGAGCAGGAACGTCACGCCGAACGCCCATCGCACGGCCCTGTACATCAGGGGGTGCGCGACTATCAAGCTCTCGTTGTTCTTGAACGAATTCATTATCGACAGCGGCACGCTGCTCAGCTCCACGACGCCGAAGAAGAACGGGTGGAAGTATCGGAACCCGCAGTGGTAGAAGGCCCCGAATTGCGCGACGCACATGACAGCCACGTGATGCACGATCATCTCCCTCGGCTCGCGGATCAGGAACGCGCCCACGGGCAGGGCCCACAGCTGATACCCCAGCTGGCAGATCGCGAAGAATTTCAACCCCTCGTGCCCGATGATCTTTTCGGTGGTCGACGCATGCCGGGGGATGTGGAATATTTGACAGTACACCCCCATGCATCCGAGGGCGAGGTTCACGATGAGGTTGGTGAGCTGATGCGAATCCTTCCGCGCAGCGTCGGCGACGACGTCGTCGTCGGCGGCCTCCCCGCCCCCCCCCCCCCCCCCCCGTCCTCCGCGGATCCGATCCGCCCCCCCCCCCCCTCCCCGCTCGGGCATTTTTTGTCCTCGTCGGCCGACGGCGACCGCGATCGCCTCTTCGCCGCATGCAGAAGCATCAGGTGAAGGACGGTGATGGCGAAGGCGACGTACGCGATCGATATGGTCGAATCCAGGACTTCATCGGGGCGTAGGAACGTGTCGAGGGACTTGCTCACTTGACGAACTTCTCCCAGTAGACGTGGGTCGTATTTGTTGATTATGTCGTATAACATGTTTGCTTGCTTTTGCCTCTATTTGTCGTATGTTGTCGTGGTCAAGAGCACATCATCATTGAGCATTGGACGAGGAGGTGAAAATGGTGCGTGAGAGATTTGGTGATACCAGTTGTTGTTTTGTTTTATCGGGTGTTGCACTGGTGCAGCTTCGTTTAGGTATTTATGCGCAAATGTTGATAATAAAAGGGTTGGTCGTTATTTGTATTTCAAAAGTCACAGATTACTAATTACCCATACTATTTATATTTACATGTCCCTTTTCATATCTCTACTATCGTACCCTTTCCAAAAAAAAATTGACGTGCCTTTTTGGCTAGCGGACTCCGTCGGAAACCAACAGAATCCGACGGATGCCCTTACTACCATAGACATAGTACCTACTACCCATCACCCCATCATGGCAGTGTACAAATCTGGGGTATGGATATTGGTCTGACCTTTTCTCCGGACAACGAAACGAATTAGAGAGAATAAATAAACCTCGCTCCGCACACGCGCGACCCAATGCCGACGCTATTGGGCCCCGGCGGGAGGAGGCTCCCGGCGTCCTCTCCCTCCTTCACCCCCCCCGCGGCCGCGACCGCGACGGCCGGGACGACGGCGAGGGCATCGACGGCGACGGCGGGGATCGCCCCCCCCGGCGGAAGCGGCGGCGCGAACGACGCACCGTCGCGCCATCGGGGGGGCGGCGCCGCCCCGGGAGAGACGGCGTCGGATGCGCGCGCGCGCCGTCCCGACCGCGACGGACCCCCGCCGCCGCCGTCGCCGTCGTCGTCGTCGTCGTCGTCGGCGGGGGCGGGGGCGGGGGTGGGGGCGTCGGCGTGGGATTGCAGCAAGTCCGACGGCGGCGGCCGCGACGGCGATCGTCCCGACCCCCCCGCCCGCCGCCCGTCCCCCCCCCCGGACGTGCCGGAGGTGCAGCTGAAGATGTGGGGCGCGGTCCTGCGGCGGCGCGGGCCGCAGGTGCGGGGCCTGCCCCCGCGCCTCCTCCGCGCGTACGCGGCCGAGCTGCGGGCGGACCTGGAGGCGTCGAGGGGGGTCGCGAACGGTTACTGCGGCGGGGGGGGGGTCGGGGGGACGACGGCGACGGCGGCGGCGATCGACCTCGCCGCGGGGCGTTACTCCGCGTACTACCTCGACGGGGTCGCCGCGACGACGACGTCGGCGGCGGCGACGCCGGAAGACGTCCTGCGGCACCTCCTCGCGCTGTTCTACAGGAGCGTCGACGCTCGGCTGTCGAACGCCATGAGGAAGCACGGGATCGACGCCGTCAAAAGAGCGCTCGGGAGGCTGGAGCACCACTGGTCGTCGAGGGAGGAGGAGGAGGAGGAGGAGGAGGGAAGAGGCGAGGGAGAGGAGGCGCGCGGCGTGGTGGGCGAGGGGAGGGACGACGAGATCGTCGACGGCGGATCCGGGGCGGATGCGGACGGGGGAGAGAATTCGGGCTTCGAGAAGAAGAGGAGGAGGGGATTGGGCGCGGACATAGACTCGGGTGGGGGCCACGACGGCAACGCCGGATCGATGGGCGAGGGGAGGGACTATATTATCGACGAGGGATCGGGGGTGGATGGGAGAGATGGGACGATGGATTCGGGCGCGAGGAAGAGGAGGAGCAGGTGGGGGTCGGACGCCGTCGTCCCCGTCGTTGGCGAGGCATGTCTCGCGGATAATGATGCGATCAACGACGGATCGGAGGTGGATGGGGCCCCCTCCTCCTCTTCGTGCAGCGCGAAGAGGAGGAGGGGGTTGGACGCGGACGACGCCGACGGGGAACGGGACGAGGATGACGGCGACGCCGGACCTCGATCGCGCCCGGGGGGGGTATCCGGGACGTCCGACGGCGGCGGTGGCGGCGGGGTGGATGGGGCTGGGGGGGGGGATTCGTTCAGAACGAAGAGGAGGAGAGGATTGGACGAGTGCGACGGCGATGCCGGACCTCGATCGCGCCCGGAGAGGGTATCGGGGACGTCCGACGACGGCGGCGGCGGCCGTGTCGAGGAGGGGTCGAGGAAGGACCCGCCAGAGTCGTCGGCAACGGGGGGAGGATCGGCAGGGACTGCACCGTCGTCCCTGACGCGCATGGGACAGGGAGAGGTCCTGCTTCCGCCTGGGCCCTCGCGGGGGGAGGTCGTTGGCGTGATGGAGGCCGCCGGCGGTCCCGCTCCTCCACGTCTTCTCTCCGAGGCGGAGGCGGAGGCGCCGTCGTCGGCGCGGGGGGGGGGCGGTCCTCGCTCGATCGTGGACGACGGAGCGGGGAATGCAGCGCTCCTCGAGGCGAGGAGGGGGGGGGCGGCGAACGTGAACAACGACCTGATTGACCTGACGGCGGATTCGGATGACGATTTGCCTCCGACAACGACGACGGTGGCGGCGATGGCGGACCCGTGCGTGCCCCCCGCGTCCGACCGGGCCGTCAAACGCATGGACGAAGCGGAGGGCGCGGGCATCTCATCCGTGCTCCCCGCGCGACCTCCACTTCCATCGCCGCCCGCTTCCCCCCCGCCGTACGCAACGATACGCGATCCGCCCCCGTCGCCAGGTCATAGGCCCAGGCCGTTCGCCGACGTCCGAATGTACTCTATCCGCGCGGACGTACCGCCAATCGCAAGCGGGAGTCTGACATCGCGTCCGCAGTGCGTCGTGGCCTACGACGCGGGATATCAACTCGGCGGGGTTGGAACCTGCCTGGATGACGCGCTTTGCATCGATGTAAGGGAAAGGCTTAAAACTTGGGAGCCGTATTGGAAGATCGTGGAGGTACGTTGACATGGTGTGAGATGTATCAGGATCGAGCCGCTGCTTTGCGATCGCTTTTGCCGCACGCTGCCCCCGATATTAATCTCAAAATGAAAAAAACTGTTCCGATAACTGCATTTTTGACACTGTCCTCCCGATAAGGAATTGGGATCGCGTGAGGTTCCCGCCGACGTCGCCGATCCATCTAAATTTGAGATGGCAATGGTGGGAACTAGAACCACCTCGTGTGTACTAGCTGGGGAAAGACATGGCCCATCCATTGCCAATCGCCCGAGCTCATGTGCCACGGTGTTCATCGACCTGCCGAAAGTAATTGAGAGATCTGCATCCTCGGGAAGAGACTCGTCGGGCAAGTCGCTTCCCGAAGGATACAGGCCTTGGGGTGTCAAATGGGGACACAAATTGAAAACTCCAGGTAAGTCCATCTAATGATCTTTATCACAACATACGCACATCTCAGATCGAACATCTGCTTTCATAACTCTACAATCCCTCAATTTATTTTAAGGCGTTCTACAGACGGGAGACCGGCGGCTCATCATGCGCGCATTACCCCTAAAGCGTTCCGTAAAAGAGAAAAAATATCGTGCGGACTGTCATATTTGGCCCAAAGGAACGTTCGTCGAGCTTCATTACAGCGGAAGCAGCAAAGTCGCAAAAATTACACAGCGGAGGCAGCAGTGTCACGCCCCTTCAGAGTGGAAGGGAAGCTCGTACCCGGTTAGTTGCGAGTTTGCGTTTCTGGGGTCCCATTTAGGTGCCACAACATGCTAACTGTTCTTATTTATTTTCTCGTTAGCTGGACCTGACTGAGGATGTTGCTAGCACAAAGGCTCCAATGGAAATCAAACTTTGCTCGTACGAAGTAGTAGGGAACTCAGAGACCGAGGACGATGCTGTGAAAGGGACACTGTCAGGATCGTTCGCGTTGCATGTGGCCATATGCGAATTTGTGTCGCCGGATGCTCTGTATGATCAGCTGATGGGGAGGGTAGCGGGCGGTGATGTTGTCATACCGAGGATGTCGCTGAGATCGGCAAGGAAGATGGCAAAGGAGTATTTTGCAGATCAAACCGTGTCAATTATTGATAGTGATGATGAGGAAGATAATGCCGGGGTAGATGAAGGGAAGAATCCGTGTGGCGACAAAAACCTTACCTTCTCCTTGCTTTGCCCAATATCCATGACTGCCATGCAAACTCCGGTCCGCGCTCGACAATGCAAGCATATGCAGTGCTTTGATCTCAGAAATTTTTTACACGCGAATAAAAATGTTGCCGGAGGCCGATGGCGGTGCGGTGTGAGTATTGCCAAAGTTACTCTGATGGTCGTGTGTCATTAGCATGCCAGGCTCACCATTCTTGCATTGTCCAATTCATAATGATACTTGCCAGGTATGTGAAAATTTTGTGAGTGTGAGGGATCTCGTCCATTGTGGATTATTCCAATCTATGTTTGATGCTCAAGGAGAACAGGTATCGAGTTCCCGAGACCGAGTATCATTATCCTCTGATGGAACTTGGAAGTTACTGGGTGAGAATAAGTTACGATATAAACACAAAAATTCCGATGGAGGAGGCAACCGCTCAGGGGCTAAGTCGGAAGTTAATGATGGCATTATTGATCTGGTTTAAACCCATTAAAATGTCCCAGCCAAAGATCAAACATCATCTTAACTAATAACCCTACAAGTTCCAAGGATTGTTTTATTGGCGGCTCAGTGTTCTCAGTAGCCTCTTCCTTGATAGCGTTCAATCTTCCAATCAAACCTACCACCATGTTGATCCGTGGCATCCTCCAGCAGCATCGAGTGTAATTCTTGGTTCGGGGCCGGTGCTGTTGGGGAGGAAGAGGGAAGAGAGCGCCATCCTTGTCAAACTCCTCATAAATATAATGTAATTCCGTGTCGTAAAGCAATCCCATTTTGGTGAGTAATGATTTGGTGTCCTTTGGTTAGGGTTAGGGTTAGGGTTAGGGTTAGGGTTAGGGTTAGGGTTAGGGTTAGGGTTGGAGTTTTCAGCTTCAGTGATGTTTTCTATGCACATGAATATATGTGTGAGCCTGCAGCCACCATAGAGATTGACATATCAAATATGTGACAGTTATTGACGTGATTTGACAATTATTAGGCTCCCCTCACATGAGCCACATCAATGATTGGATTTGCAGCTGAATCTTTGTATTGGGTTGCTGTGTGAGGCTTCAGCATTCCATTTATTCAGTATATTCTACCATGAGACATGTTAATATCAGATCTGCTGATCCATACCTACTTTCCGTTGGTAGTAGACACATCATGTTCCAAAGGGACATGCTAGGTGGAACACTCGGCATCGTCTATTGATCTATGACGTTTTGCTTATCGTGAATTGACGATCCGTCCACAGTACGATCAGAAGGTGCAATGTGATTCTCACAGTCAGCGACAGTTTGAGGTAAAAAAAATGCATTGCAATCTTTTGTACACGATGCTTAGTAACTTAATGAATCCCACACCTATTCGAAGCAAGCGCTATAATCCCCCAGGAGAGTTAAGAGGAAGAGGCCGAAGGAAATTAGATTGCGCAGCGATAGCATTGACCAGCTCGGAATTGTTTCCGACATCCTGATAGGACGCGACGGTGGGGATGGAGAATTCGAAGAGGGCATCTTTCACGGACATCACGCCCATCGCCGAACTCCTCCGCCCCGAGAAGGGGGCCGTATCCGGAGATCGTCCGCATTGGGAATTGATGTTGATCTTGCCGTACACGGTCGAGAAGCGGTCGACGAGCATGGCGGATGCCCCGTCGGTCTTTGACGTGAATATGGATACCTGCTGGCCGTACTTCCCCTCCCGAGAGTATCTGAGTACCTCCTCCAACGAGTCGTATGGTGCGATGGGAACGACCGGTCCGAACTGCTCCTCTTCGTACACTCGCATGTCGGGCGTGACTGGGTATAGAACCGCGGGGACCATGAGAGTGGATTCGCCTCCGCCGCCCCCGCCCCCGATCACCTCGCCCCCGTTTTTATTCATTATCCTCGCCCCCTTCATAACGGCATCTTCTATCAGCTCCCTCATGTAATCGACGCGACCGGCGAACGGAAGAGGCGTGATTTGGGAGTAGACCGAGTCCGTCATTTCCCACGGCAGACCAATCGACATGTTTTGCACCCTCTCGGCGAGCATCTCGGCGAATCGTTCCGAGTATTCCCGGGGCACGAAGAGAAGCTTCAGCGCCGTGCATCTCTGCCCGTTGTAGCTCAGGGCGCCGGCGACGGTTTCTCTCATGATCCCGTCCATGCGCTCCTCCCCGACGCGGCCGTCATCGTCGTCACCGCGGCCGTCGTCGCGACCCTCGCCGCCCTCGAACAAATCTCGCATGTACACGCCCATGTTCTTGGCCTCGAGCTGCAGGAACACCTTCAGACGGTGCGGGTGGGGATGGGCTTTGATCAACTGGTCGGCAGCGACGCTCCCGCCGATGAAGGCGAGAGAATCGACCTTCCCGCTCTCCATCAGCGGCGGGATGGTAATCCTACCGGATCCAGAAACGTAATTGATTGTGCCGGGGGGTAGCGCCCTCGAGAACGCATCGATGGCGAGGATGTGTGCGAGGCCCCCCACCGCGGGAAGCTTCAGCACGATCACGTTCCCCATCAGCAACGCCGGGATGAGGGCGGCGTACGTTTCGTTCAACGGGTAGTTGTACGGGCCCATGCACAGCACGACGCCGACGGCGGCGCGACTCAGGAAGAGACGCGTGTGTCCGTGGGACGCGTCCCACCCCCGCCCGCCGAAGTCGCCGCTCGTCTCGACGTGATGCGCGGCCTTCTCGGCGAACTGCACCGTCCTGTCGAATTCCGCCTCGGCGTCCGCCCGATTCTTCCCGATCTCGTACATGAGCGCGATGACGATCTCCTCCCGCTTCGTCATGAGCTCGGCGAGGAAGATCCGCACGGCGTCGATGCGCCTCGACGTGGAAGTCTGGGGCCACATGCCGGATCCGCCGTCCCACGCGTCGACGGCCGATCGAAGCGCCAGCAGCGCGTGATCCGACGTCATCTGCGGCATGGTCCCGATCTTCGGCCGCCGGGCCATCGTCGTCGTCGCAAGCGCGGCGGCGGCGCCGTCGGCGCCGTCGGGGCATCCGTCGTCCGGGGGGGGCGATGCGGGGGCGCAGCATATTCCGTACACGTCGGCGAGATCGACGTCCGAATACGCCGACGCCGACGCCGACGCGGCGGCATCCCAAACGACTCCGTTGATGAAGATCTTTCCAGCGACGAAAGGAGGCGCGGGTGGAGTTGTTGTTGTGAAGATTGATGCCTCGGATGCGAGGGCGGCGTGATTGCGTAGGATCAAAGCGAAGGTCGCCGACGGTAGCCAGATCTTCATGGTTGTGGAAGTGGAGAAGGCAGGCTATGATGTAGGGGGGCACCATATTATTCTAAGAGTTGTTTGTAGGATCGGAATATAGAATCCGATTGTAGAGTGTAACAATTGATTTGAAATCTGTAGTAGAAGCTTTTTTTGATTGATCTGCTGCTGCGCTGGAGAGGAACGACGGAGGGAAGAAGTTGAAAGAGAATGAACGATGCATGGTGGAAATCGGAAGAGAATGAACGATGACAGCGACCACTATGCCGCAATGTCTCGACCCGACATCCCCCCTCTTACCATCCGCGGTAATCACCGCCGTCACCGCCCTTGTCGTCGTCGCCTTCGTCGTCTCGGAAGTTCGCTTCTTCTGCCGCCACCACCGTCTACTCTCGAACGCTAACAAAATCCCCGTCGGGCCGACGGCGCCGTATCGCGACTACGCCGACGCATCCGACCGCACGGCGCTGCTGCTGAGAATACTGGACATGCTCCTCGAGCACGCCCGCGTCCGACGACGAGGGTGAACTACTCGACGACGACCACCGCGACGACGGGACCGAGCGACGACGACGAGGGGGGCATCGAGTCGTGGGGGGACGGACGACGACGACGACGACGGCGACGCTCCGTACGTGCACTTCTCGGGGCGGCTCGACGCGGCGACGCCGGGAGGAGGAGGATACGCATGGGGCAACATGGACGAATTCCTTTCGTGGGAATTTCTTTCGGGGTGTCCCACATGGCCCTCCTTGGGAGGGGGGGGCGGCGGCCCGGGCGGCGCTCGATGCCCTGCACACGACGCGCTGCACGAGAGGGCGGGCCTACGCTTCGTTCGAGGCCCGGCGTGTGGATACGGATTACGAGCCGCTCGCGGTTCACGCTCGAGAGGGTCAACTCTCTGTACCGGCCTCTGTGCGTGTACGCGGCCGCGGGGGACCTTGTGGGCGGCACCGGATGCCGCCTCCTGATCGCGGATGGGGTTCCGCAAACGCGCATGCGGGAGGGGGGTGGGGTACCGGCACCGAAGTCCCGACGACGACGACGGCGGCGGCGGCGGCGGCGGCGGCGACGCGAGCGTCGGGCGGCCGTTCCTTTTCTTCCACGGCATCGCCCCCGGCGGACCATGCGCCGTACCTCCCTATGATCTTCCTCGGACTGCCGCGCGGGCCGCGGCTGTCGTACAGGAGGCGGCACGTGTTCCTCTTCGAGAACGATCCGATATCGTACGTCATGTCCTCCGACGCCCTGTCCGAGGAGGATACGGTCCATGGCGTCCTCGAGGCGATGGATCGACACCCCGGAGACGAGGACGATGACGACGACGCGTCGGGTGCCAAGACGGCGAGGTCGAGGGACCTCGACGTGTGCGGGCATTCCTTCGGGTCGTGCCAGCTGACTTGGTTGGTCAAGTGTCCGAGGATCGGGGATAGGGCTCTATGTTCCTGCTGGACCCGGTGTCCATCCTGCTAAGCGAGCCGGACGTGGTGACCAACTTCCTGTACGGGAGCCGCCTGCTCCGGGATCCGTCGGGAGGATGCCACGGCTGGACGGAGAGGCTTGTCCGATGCTTCCATCGGATGAAAATACGCCTCGCGGTCAGCAGCGAGATTTTCATAGAGAGTTACCCACGCCGGAATTTCGCCTGGTACGGATATAATATATTGTGGCCTCTTCCGCCGTTTCACCTTGTCAACTGCTCCCATGTATTTAGCCTGCTCATGTTCCCTCTCCTTTGATCGGCGTCCCATCCTTTTTAATCTTTCGCGCCTTTCGAAGGTACAACTCAGAACTGTGGCTCGAGGACATCCCTCGCGATGTGAAGGTCGTCGTCGCCCTGGCGGACCGCGACGAGATCGTGAATACTCCGAGGATCGATCGGGCGATCGATTTGCACAACTCGCGGCAGGGGAGGTGCGCGTTCGTGGAAAAAATCATCTGGAGGGACGCGGGCCACGCGGCCTCATTCGGATGGTGAGGGTCGAATCGCAAATCCCCAAAGAAGAATCATAGAAAAGATTAATCATTATATTACACTCTATCTTAAGTTATCTTGGGAAATAATCTCTGTCTTCCTATCTGCGAGATTAATCGATTTATTACACTTTGAAGTCGTTTGAGCTATCTTGGGAAACACCCTCCTCCGAACGTATTAATGTCATCACTTCGAAACTGAGATACTAGTCGCTAGGCTAGCCTTACAGGCTCCTGTCCTTGCGAAGGTTGCAAAGAGTAGTGCAAACAATGGCCAGTTCGTGAACGAAAATTGATTGATTTAATCGAGTGACGAAATCGCTAGAACTTGCATTACTCGAATTTCCTCCTTCGCCTAAGGAAGACGGCTGATGACATGGCTGCTCGTCCAACGATATTGATGTAGGAAATACGTTCTTGGTCATAAGGGAACCCCCAGACGGATGAGTTGGAGACAGGAAACTTGAATGATGCGAGGCGAACCCCGCCATAGAATCACTAACCGTCCGCTGCTCAATAGTTTGAGTGCTCTTACTACTCAATGAAGAGCCGTCATTGTCTTGATTGCCGTCGCCCAAGGGAGGCATGGCATAAAAATCTGGCTCCGAATCATACAGCTTCATCGTCTTGTGACCACAACCTTTAATCTTAACACGAACGATGTTCGCGACCAAGGACTGCTTGCCTCGAAGGAATAATGGGTGGTAGTAGGCCCCGTTATCAGGTCCTTGATAGCATCGACAAAAACCTATTCGAATGTCAGCGAAATGAACACATGAGTTGTCGTGTTCAAGGTCTGAACGATAGCACCGATAGCCTTATAACTCACCATAGAGGTTCAGCTGTCGCTGGAAACTAGTATATTTTGATTGATTGAAGAATCTCGGCACTGTAGTTAGCACGGATGCGTGTATCGACGTCGTCAAGACGAGCAAATGAGAAATAAGACACCAGGGAATCAGACATAGCGTGCCATCAAAAGTGAGACGACATCTTACTTATGGTCGCCGCGAAGACCTTCGGCATGTGAATTTTGAACGCGCGTCCGTGCGACACCCAAGATACTATCGAATCCATGCCTTCAACTCTAATCTGATCGAGGGCACGATGAAACTTGAGTGGGAACGGGTCATAGATTCCTCCACGTGGTCCTCTCTTGCTCTTTTGATGTGACGCGCAAGGAACATCATCGGTCGAGGCGGGGACGGCGACTATGGCACTGGCATCGGTTGGCTGGCTCATCTCTTTCAATGTGTAGGCGGTGATGAGCATCTGAGTAGAGGAACACCTTGAGTGTATGAAGGAAAGCCTTTACCTACAAGATGAAGGATGAGAACAGCGTTTGGAAAGATAAAAAATTGATTCCATGTTCAACGAGTTCTCGCGGAGGCGGCCGACCGGCGTGTTGGTGCGGACTTTGGCTCAACGGAACGCCAACCACTTGTGTTTTTAGAGATTCACTAGATCATGTCACCATATGGTACTTAGGCTTCGCGGGTAGATTCGTTGGGAAGATTTTAAAGATTCACCATAAAAAAGCGGCCCTTGTCATAAGATCCTACGTAGGAATTGATACACTGATTCCTGTCCTCACGGGGAAACTACATAAGAAATACCCCAATAACACTCCGAACAAAATCACAATTCTGGGTTTTGTAGCTCAAAAGCAAACAAAAAGTTGGGAACCAGTACAGTTGAGGTTCATCAATCTCTCCCCTAATACTTGATCTTTTTGACACATTTTTTAGACAGAGAACCTTCTCTGGAAATGCCAATTGTGGCTGTGATTTCTTTGAAAAAAATACTATTCGCAGAGAGCAATGTTATTCAAGATGTTTGGTGTTGGTAAAGTAGCGATTAGAGTAACTTAGTAAAAAAAGGGGAGGTTTAGATTAGTGATCTACATACTCGGAGATGAGCCTACCCATGTTTTTGGGGGTGGTGAGAGTGTCAGCAACCACATCAACAATAACTGAATGAGTCTGGTGATTGACAAGCTATTCACCGCAATTATTTGAATTAAATGATTCTTGAATTAGATATGGAACCCCTCCGGAAACCTAAATACAGTAAATAAAATGTGAATTTGCGCAGGAATCAATTGCCCATTTTATCTGTACGAGCTCTTCTTTCCCTTGGGTTTAATCTCTTCATCTTGTACATAATGAATCAAAATCTCATTGGGCGTTCCTGGGGCGTAATGCGAGCTCCCCTTACTCCAATCGTAACTGCTCGAATAAGCGAACAAGCTCCCCTGCGTATTGAAGCTGGCACAGCTGATAACTCGATTTATGCTGGGGAATCCCTTCAGCCGTTGCTTATTGTCCTTGTCCCAGAAGTTCACGATGCCATCCCCCCCGACCGTGGCGAACGTCCCGTAACCCTTGTGAAAGCATATGCAATTCACGGGGTAAACGTTGTTGTCCTGTCGATGACACTTGAAAGCGAACGACTCCTTCCCGTGGACTTTGGTCACGTAGTGAATTGCCACCCTCCCCTCGATGCTTCCCACGGCGTATCCCGTAGTGTCCGGAAAGGCGGCTATGCACCGGCTCTGGAACTTGAGCGGACTATCAATCCTCTCGTGTTCCTGCGGCTGTCCCTGGACGTTGTACGAGATGATGTGTCGTCCAGCGGTGGCAACGACCATCAAATTATCCCTCACGTCGATATCGTAACATCTTTCGGGGAGCTGCAGCACCCCGACTGGATTGGGCTGACGCGCGTCCCAGAATTTAAGCATCTTATCCCACCCGCCCGATACGATCAGGTTGGTCGTGGGGAGGAAGGCGACCGACTTGATGGGTTGATCGTGCGAGCCGATCTGCTGGGGGACGTTGTTGGGGGGGCTCTGCCCCAATTGCCACATGCGCACGGCCTTGTCGGTCCCGACGGAGAAGACGGTGCTGCCGTCGGAGGAGAAGCAGGAGTCGAGAACTGGGGAGTTGTTTTCGTGGTTCACTGTTTTTGGGGGGGATACAGGTATTAATCAGTGAAGCCGGTCTTTGTTAGATTAGCGATGAATAAAAAAATGTTTGTCCCGATCAATCTCAACAATTCTTACCCTGAGCCTTGGGCAAAGCGCGGATCTGCTGTCCGCTCTCTTGAACCTCCCAACATCGCACACCTCCATCCCAATTCGTCGATATCAAATGATTAGCCGTGGGACTCCAATTCATCGAGGATATCCCATCGTTGCCCGCTGACGGCACGCAGTGGTCGCCCGGTGCGCATGATGCGGTGGGTCCAGACGCGTACGAACCGAGCTGGGCGGGGGCGGGGGCGACCGATCCAAATACCATCGTGAGGAGGTGGTGCGTGGTGCTTTGGAGTGTGTGGAGTGGTGGGTAAGTATGGTAATATATGTGTGGTATCATACACGTTTGCCTCGACGGACTGCTTTTTTGGCGGCTCAGGCAGCTTTTTGCGTGCACACAACATGATAAAAAGTTAGAGAGATTATTTATTATCCCTTCAACAAATATCGGGGAAGAGATCAATGATTATTATCGAAGACCTATTCTCTCTCGCTAGTAATGCACCTTACGAGCATGAAGTATACTCCTAGCACACACGATGTGATCAATCGATCATCGCCGGCTTTCTCGACGACTTTTTGCAATGGCATTTCCCCCCGTAATCTTCCTCCGCTAAATCAATTCACGACCTCGTCGTCGGAGTCNACCGGTGATGGGTCCGTCGTCGTCGACGCGATCGCGATTGACATACGAGGCAACGGTCGATTCGGCCAAGCTGTTCCTACCCGCCGGCCTCTGCAGGTGGCCCCGGCTAAGTAGTGATTTGCCTATCGGTGCACGTCTTGCCATGGTTGTTTTGTGAATCCTCACTTTTCGGGTCCCCACATACCTACACTTTTGGGCACTTCGAGTGAAGATGGGATTGACGAGGGTTCACAACGACGCGCAAACGAAAACAGATTGAGCGTGATGAGTGCTCGGGTGGGGAGGCGGCAGGCATAAAGCTGTTTTCTTGAAAGTTGCAAGACGCATTCATGCACATGAGTAGTAGATAAGCGGTTCACCAACGGTTAATGTGGTGGTGTAGGTGTATGCACTGAGTATCAGCAGACATTGGCTCTAACATTTAATGTGTCATGTTCGCTCACGGGCGACTATTTTTCATTTGTTTGACTACCAATAGCAAGAACTGCTGCAAATTGTAGTTCTTTTTGCAACTTTGCATTCACAGTTCCCAATCTAGACTTGGTAGCAGAAATGCTGATGAAGGAAGATAAAGACACATTCAATTCAATAGTTGCCAACGGAACGGTATCTTAATTGAGGTTTCAGGGCTGACGTACCGAGCAGATTGCTTTCACCATCAGAGTGCATTTACCTCCAGATGCACACCACCGGAAATCCCAAGGATGCAGCCAAGTAAAAAATCAGAGACAAATGGAACATACACACTCCTATCAATTTGCGGGCTCGATGCGGATCGCCGGATGAGCATGGTAGCCAGAAAGTGTGAGCCAGTTGGGGCTTTCATCGTCCTCTGCAATTGCATATAGGCTCTTGCCGGCAGCTTGCTCGCCGAGGATAAACCTTGGGCAGTTGTCAGGAAGAGGCTCGCGTTGTAACACGAGATCAACCTCCCCCGCGTTCTTGTCGTAGAAGTGTGCGTTCGCAAGATTGAAGGTTAACCGCCCGGCTTCGAGCTGCCGCCTGCCATGTGTGCGCAGGCCCACCTCACGACATACTAGGTGCAGGATTAGCGCCCACACTGCGACGTCCCACACGAGACCAACGGCCACATCCGACGAGCGTTGGTGCAGCACCATGTCAAGCGATTCAGCTCCTTGCGTACCGTCTGATCGGCGGCAGACAAAGGAGCACGTTGAGGTGCAAGCCTCTTGCTTTGTGGGCTGGCCTGGCTTGTGCAGGATGCACGTCATGTTCCGTGAGCATTGGCCCTCAACAAGCCTCGCTATCACTTTCTCCTCCAGCTGGTTGATAGGCTCCATGCCATCTTCCCGCGGGAAGCGAACGAGCAGCCCATAGTTGAGGCCCACGAACAATCCCGCGTCATCACCCGCGACCACGTCCCAGAAGGGATTCTTGTGCCGTCTCAGAAATTTTATGTTGTCCTCCCCTCGGAGGTACCAGAGCGCCTCCGATGCAACGTGTTTAAAATCGAGCGATCGCAGCGACGTGAGTGGCAGGAAATAGCCACATCCTTGGTCGGCCCGTTTAGCCGCGAGATCTATGGTTATCGCGCTCTCTCGAGGCGCTTGCCTGTGAGGGCCCTTTGTCGCTGATGACCGTTCTCCCTTTGCGTTTATATATCCTAGGAGATGCAAGTACTGATCGTCAAAACCTCGGTGCTCGCCTAGTGCTGGCCTAGTAACAAATCTTTGAGCTTCAGCCAATCGAATCCTTGGTCCCCTGAAGATCGGGGAGAGAATCATCCTCATTCAACTGCTCGCAAATTCCTCCATTCAAATTGCTTGCAAATTAAAAAACAATCCCGCTACAAATACACATCTTGGATCCCAATCAGCTTGGGTAAGAAAATTCATTTTCGAAGGAGAAGAAAAAGTCGAAGGACAAGCCTATGTTATGTCATACTGCCTGTCGAGATGGAGAATGTGAGCTTCGGGTAGGTCCAGCCAACAATCTATTTTCCTTTTCGTCGTCGTCTGTCCCTTTTTGAAGAGGGGACAATAAGCAAGCGGACCCAAGCGATGCAGGTTATTTGACGATAGCGGCGAGGCGGCGGCGGCGGCGGCGGCTCAGCGGCGTAGAGCAGCGGCAGCAGATGAGGCGGACGGCGGCGTCGGCTTATGGAGGCGGACGGGGGTGCCGTCGACGGCGACGAAGGCGAATCATGGAAGCGAAGAGCGGGAGATTCACCAGTGTTTCGTGTCTGTTTTTATGGCGCGGGTCTGTTTTGCGCGGTTGTGTACCATACCTACCCTACGTGAGTTTGAGCCCCCCTATCTGCGACGTCTCACTCGCCATTACCCCACACTACACTCTACGTTGACGATGGCGGCCTTTCGAGTCCCTATCCTCCCCCACACCTCCCCCCCGGCCCCACAGCCGCCGTCCATCGCATTGACCCTGCACCCCCATCAGCTCCGCGCGTTGCACCGGTGCCTCCTCATCGAGAATGACGGCAACCTCGCGAAAGACTTTGGTGCGCAGCACGACTATCGATCGAGGGGGGGGTGTCTGGCAGATGCCGTCGGCATGGGCAAGACCGCGAGTTTTCCGTTCCCATTCTTTCTCTTGCATCGCTTTGAAACGTTTCGTCGCGTATCGATGGGTGCGATTTGCGTCTTCATTTCTTTCTCGTCATCTATAACCGACCGCTTCTCCAAATGCCTCAACCGTCATTACCTCTAGGCGACGATCATCGGCCTCATACTGTCCAGTCCCCGAGAATGCGGTGAGGGTGACACACTCGTCGTCGCTCCCGGTCATCTAGTTCATCAGTGGAAGGACGAGATCGCAAAGTTCGCTGGCGGGGTCATCGACGCCTATCGTTCGTCCG